>JABSTQ010010636.1:0-191097 GCA_013358835.2 Ixodes persulcatus | reverse complement strand
TGGTGCGGCACCCAAACTTCTGTTCGGGCTAGAACTTGGTCAACAGTATCTGAGACGTGCCTGACATCCATTTCAATCGTCGAATAAAACTCCGAAACTGCCTTCATGGTCCCTTTAACAGATGGCATCTCCTCTGAGCCCGGGTACGTCCACTGGAAACGGTTTCATAGAAACTACCTGCTGTATGACCTTTCCAAAACGAGCTTTTGGCCGTGCCATATTGAGCGTTCGTGCGTATGGCGCGTGCTTTTGCTCGCTTTCCGAAGCGACGAACACGCACGTGCTGGCTGTGAAGATCGCACGCTGGACTGTTTTTGTAAACATTGGAACGGTCTAGCCACCGAGAGTACTGCTATCATTTGATCACCATTTTATTTCAGGCTAGCTTTTACACTGGAACATATTAGGTAGTAGTATCAGTACAATATGTGATATTTACGTAATTGCGTGAATCATTTTGCGATCCTATACGCCTCGCAAGTGGGCTCATTTTCGTCTTCTGCGCATGAGAAAGAAAGTAGCGGTGACGTCAGAACGCCGAGCCCTGATTGGCTGATCGCGACCCCCCTATCTGAGCGTCGTCTGCTCCTTTGCAACGTCGCCTGCTCGCAACGCCGTCTGCGTCTGTCTTACCTTTCCTGCGACTTTCGGAAGTGCAGGTCTTTACAAGCGAGCTCGACTTCGCCTTTCAGAGAGGGCAGACGAAATAAATCGAGCGGTACGTTGTTTTTAACAACTAGCAGACGCGCATCAAGGAGAAGTCAAAGGACTCACTGGCGAGGTGTCCCGAGGCGCCGAGGTTTGTGCGTGTTAGTGTCTGCAAGTTCCCTCCCAAATACGTTTTCCCTCCTTTCGTGTGCGGCGAGGCTCCTCACTCTTTAACGGCGTCGGCGGGTCGGCGCAGTTAACATCTTCGTCTGCTTACGTCTGCTAGTCAAAGCGATGGCTGCTTTACCTTTCCTGCGTCTGTCGGAGATTCACCGCTTTTTCACCGGCGAGCACCGCTGCCTCGGAAAACACTGAGATGACAAGAGGAAGAGATTGAAGGGTTCACAAGGGTCGCGCGGGCATATTCCATTCAGCACGCCAGCCGGTCGTGGGCAGACGGTCTTGGCCAAGGACCGTCGGAGCACCGCTGTGCCTGCTAGGCCTATCTGCCGAGCTCGCTTACTCGGGTCGGTGGAATCGTGGCCGTTGGAATCTTGGCCGTGGATCCAGCGTTCTTGTTCGTCGTGGTTTATTTCAAGTACTTTTTACTTTTTTTCTTCCTGCTTGCAGTCGGGACGCGGGAGAAGAGCACGTAGAAAAATAAACGTCCGTTGATCGTCGCGACCGAGTAACTGAGCGACGCTGTCGGCCATGCTGAGTTGATCGTCGTAGGATTCCGTCGTAACTGAGCAAAACGTACGATAATTTCGTTTCGTGAATACGAATTTGTTCTCCACGTTTTGTCTTACGCACTCTTTTGGCGTAAGATGGTTTTGTGAATCTGGCCTCTGCACTTCCGAAAGTCGCAGAAAGGTAAGACAGACGCAGACGACGTTGCGAGCGGACGACGTTGAAAAGGAGCAGACGACGCTCAGATAGGGGGGGTCGCCATCAGCCATCAGGGCTCGGCGTTCTGACGTCACCACTACCCCCTGCGCAAGAAGCAGACGAACTTGCCCTCCGCATTATTTCGATTGAGCAATGCAAATGAGCGTATGAATAAGTCCTCGTCGTGCAGAACTCATTGATATTTCATCGTGAACCGTGCATCTTCGAATAACTGATAAATTTAACTGAAAAAGACAACTTGTAACGTTTAACGCCAATATGCAGTCTAATTAGCAGCATTCTACATTATAACGTTTGCCATTGTGTTCTGTATTTTGGCATTTCAAGGAAAATGTAATGTAATGACTATTTTGGTTGATGTTTTGGTGAAAATTCCACAGGTAACAGGGCAGCATCAGACACGAGCTGCTTGCCTCCTGGTGCTGCAGCGTCAACACAGCACCTCCTGACTGGTTTCGAGAATGCGCAACAAGACTGTGAGTTTATTACTAGGTCACTACCTCGCACTCAACGAGGGCTCGCCAAGTTAGTGTCTGTTTGCATGTCAGAGGCTGTTCCTGTGTAATACAGAAGTGTTCGAAAGCTGGCTAAATGCCACCTTGCCCATTTGAATGGGTTGAATCTGAGAATGGCAACCTGCATTTTCATCTGGTACATTCCGTGTTTGAGATAATGTAGTAGTTTTGTAACTATCCCTCTCAAATTACCCTAGGTGAGAGCGACGAGACCGTTTCCTGTGATGGCGACGAGACAGTTTCCTGTGATGGGGACAGCGAGGCCACTGTCACCTGTGACGAGCACTGCACGGAGACCAGCAGTCACTGCAGCGACAGTGAAACACAATGCAAGTTTTGTGACCACCACATGCCCCAATTTATTGTGATTTCGGCATTACAAAACATTTTATTTCCAGCAACTGCCTGAAAAAAAATCGGTTATACTTTTGGTGTCCAATTTCTAAATTTCCTTCGAACTATGCTCCTTATGCATTCGAACACTTAACCCAGCAGTCTTCCATTACTGGAAACATTTATGGAAGTTATGCTTTGGTATAGTTTCCGCCTATGCTGTTGTATTCATATTGTGCATGTTCTGCCATTTTCACCTTTATGGTCACAACATTCTGGCGAAACTTGATGACAAAGCAGTGTTGGTCAAGCGGAAAAATTCACGCTTGGGCAGGAGGACAAACCTTTATTAAAATAAAAAGCCCCTTACTCGAGAGCCAGGTGAAAAAATAAGTGTTAGGCTTCTGGAGAGGCTTGGTGAATATCGGCCATGGGGGCCTAGCACCATGGTACCGCATCAGCGGCGTCGGGGGGGTTGGGGGGGGGGGGTCGAGCCTCTCCTGAGGTGAACGGGGCTGATAATAAGGACTGAAGGCAGCAAGATGATGGTGAGATGCAAGGGGGTGTGGCAAATTCCTGAACATCTGCGGGCTGTCAGTGTACTCCGAGCAGTTATCGGATCGGGGACGATATGGGGAATCAGGTGGGGTAGAAGAGGACGTGAGGCATGGGATAGTTTCAGCTTTCCAAAAAAAAAAATTCCGCAGTTTCCGGGATAGTGGCAAATACTTTCGTTGCACTGCGGGCCGCAGAAAGCTGCTTGCAGGCACCATATGACACGGCTGTATCTTGTGTAGCCTCGCTGTGCAGTCATGATACATATGAAGGTGAACATAAGACCATCACTCACTCCGTACCTGCAGCATCATGAAGCGATGGCCATGGTAGCTTGTTCGCCTTTCGACGCTTCTGGAATTGAGCTGCAGGGCACTATGGCCACTGCTCCATGGCACTGCCAGTACGGAGTGGTCGGTGATCCGATGTTCACATCCATGCGGGTCATGACTGCACACACACTGTAAGGAAATACTGAAAATGTAAATTTCTGTTACATTCTTTTTTTTTTTTGTAGGGCCCGACGACTTCCTTTTGAACATCCAAAAGGAATTGCCTACCCTGGATGCCTGCGTTCAAGTAGACAGCATGTTGCAGGCGAAGCTAGGGCCCCACGTTCGCTTGGCGGATGTTAAGAGTGACAGTGAGCTTGCCTCACTAACTGGGGTTGGATCTCTACAACTAATGAGAAACATTGTAACAGACCTCGATAGTGTGCGAGCAAAGCTTTCTTCGAGGAGCTTCCTGCTTTCTTCAGGCGACACTGTGCTCATGACATTGATGAAGCTCTATCATGATGTCACCATCAGTTTCCTAGCATTCCTTTTCAGGATACATAGAACAACGGCGTCTGAGAACGTGAAGATGTCCCTTTGTGTCCTGAGTAACGTTTTAGGGTCAGCTTTGTATGTTCCCTGCGACCAGTCTATTGAGAACACCCTCACAATTTACTTTAAAAAGTTTCCTCGCACGAAACTTGTTCTGGACTGCACTGAGATCCCCATCCAGCGACCACTTGACCTTGCATCCTGGATACTGACGTACAGTCATTATAAGAAAACCTACACCCTAAAAGTACTGATTGGGTGCGCACCAACTGGCATGATTACGTTCGTGAGCCGTGCTTTTGGGGGACGGACTTCAGATTCTTTTATCACAAAGGAATCTGGAGTTCTGGAGAGGTGCTCACCGTACGAGCAGGTAATGGTCGACAAGGGCTTCCTTATCGACAAGCTTTGTGACGAGGCTCTTGTCGAGCTTGTGCGGCCTCCATTTCTGAGGAACAAGCAACAGATGACTGAACACGACGCACTCAGGAACCAAGACATCGCACGTGCACGTGTCCACGTGGAACGTGCCATTCAACGACTAAAAGTGTTCAAGATTCTGCAGCATCATTTTCCTAAGCACCTGCTTCCCCTGTTTGACGATGTCATGCAGCTCCTTGCAGGTATCGTAAACCTTTCACCGCCAATCTTTGCAGAAGATAAGTTTCTGTAGCTGGCAAGGAAGCCACATATAAATAGAGTAAATATGCGTATTAGCGGCTTGTGTCATCATTTATGAGTGTTCAAACCTCGGGAAAAGTGCTCGAAATGTGATGAAGGCTTGGTGCGGAAAAGGTGCTAGTCTATTAAAATGTATAACAGTAAACTCGGTATGCTGGATGGGATCAGTGCAACTTCAGACCAGTTTTGTGCGAGGCTTATGAAATTTTTCTCAAAGCCGGTTAACTTTAACCGCACTAAAAAGTTAACCGCGTTTCCTTACGAGGGGGAATTTTAGGTCACGTGACCGGCAGATTAAGGACGGCAAGGAAACATGGCGGTGCCTTTGCGAGCGAGCACCGTTCGCTTTGGAACTAATATGTCGTAGTAGCTGCAATATCGGGCGCGGTAGTCGGCCATGAATATTGCAGGAGGCTTTTTCTTGGCCTTGCGTCATATATGCGCTGTCATCAAGAGATGAAAATGATGGGACAGTACCTCAACTAGATTGCACCTATGCTAATTAAATGAGTAAATAGTTGGAGAAAGAAGCCTCCAGTTATTATGAATTGGCTCACGACAAATACACTCGACATCAGTGTGCCTAGTCTTGATGGGTGCATGGGTAGTCTTGATGACGGCGTGTTAGCTATGATGCGAAGCTATGTCCATGCTAAAGGTGTGCTAAAAATGAGAAATAAAGAAGTTCATTTCATTTGTGCCTCATTGTTTATATGTCTGATTTTCCCAAGAGGGCTGCACAGTAGTCATTTGCACGGCTCCCATAGCACACAGTACTGCAGCATACCTTGGATAAAAACAAAACAGGAAGCTAGTTAAATGCACCCCTTAGCCCAGAGAAAAGATAGTCCACATATATTGAACGTACAGCATGCACACATTCCTCAAAGTGAGCATGATTATACTTCACTTCAACTAGCTTGTAGTCTGTGTCCGAGACATAAACAAAAAAGTCACAACTTGTGAGTGCAGTGATACCCATGCAAACCTGCATCTGAGTGTAGTAGACGTACTGGGGCTCTCCAGTTTTTTGACAGAATGAATTCTGGAGGACCTCTGGGCATTTGACTTCCAGAAGCACCCGCTTTCCCCGACAACATTCGCACTCAAACACCACGATCCCATCGGGCGAACCCCCCATAATTTGCATTTGCTCCCATATTACGAGCCCACTATTCTCAATCCTTGGACAGTGTCCATCCGTCACCAGCTTTGACAGGTATTTCTCTTTCACAGTTCCCTCCTTCTGCTGTCCCCTCTTCATTGAAGCCGACTGAAATGTGCTAACTTGGAGCACCTTGTCAAGGAGACCTCTCAGGTTGTGCGGCCGTGGTTGAGTCTTCAGTGACTTAGCGCGGGTAAAGAACCCGCGGCATATGGATGCAGTGGCCATACCCCTCCTGTACAGCATCCAATGAGATGATGAGGCCTGTGCCCTTGTCAGGCGCTCAATTTCCCCAATGGCCTCTCGCGTCATTATGCGCTTGAGTTGCTCCAGCAGGTTTTCTCTCTCCTCCTCAGGCAGGTCCTGAAGCGCTTCAAGCAGGCTTCGGGGTCGAGGCACAGCTGCTGAAGTGCTGGCTCCAGTCGTCTCTGAAATAGGGCACATAACATATGCCACAGGAGTTATAATAGTATACCGGTGGGCAATAGCGTACCATAGTCCCATTGTGGAACAGTGCCTGGAGTTATAAGATCACAACCGGGATAACCTTCACATGTTACAGCATTGCACTTTACTAGTTTCGCCATAGAAAAAGGCATGACTACACCTTGTAATGAGTTTACGTATGCTTAAACAAGAGATTAGGAGAAAAGCCCTTGGAAAAAAAAAAACTAGATTTACCCTTTTGTGTTCTCTTCCTTTTGTGAATAGCGACAGGACAGATGTGTGGAAGGCCTTCCATGAGTCTGTCCAGGACGCCAGGCTCGACGTCAGGCAAGGCAGGTCGCTTGAACTGTAATAGTTTGCAGCCACATTTAATTAAATGTGTTGATCACCTTCGTGACTCTTGAGATCCAGAGAACAATTAGTAATCCACCAAATATTACCACATCATGCTTTAATTCAACGAGCCACAAACACCCCTTATCCAGGTTAATGTTAAACTCATATGGCTGATGGCATCAGAGATTGCGATTGGTCAGAGATGTAAGAAATCTCTTTTAAAAACAAAAAAAACAATGGCAACGCTTTATCGACATGACTGCCACTCAGCAGCAGAATGCACTGTACAGGCGCAGGGCGCAGTGGCAAGCAGACGACGGCCGCCTGCGGCCACAGTTTATGGGTAAACATGTAGCCAATTGGCCAGCCACTTTTCTACCACTAATCGGCCACGCCAAGCTGGCATCTTTCATCAGGAAGGGATTTTGTTTGCTTGGTTTAGTAAATTTCACTACTCCGAACAATTTGTTTCGAAGCAATGCACATTTCAGGAAACTATTTTTGCTATCTGTCGCTACGTTCACTGCAGTTGAAGCTCAGCACAAAATTTAAACCAGTCTAAACATAATTGGCACAAAAATATTAAAAACAGACTATCCACTGGTACCCTAATGCACCTGGCTATCTGATTTGTCTGTATGGAACACTGAGAGACCAGCAGCCAGGAAAATGCTCTTGGAGAGAGGCCCATACCAGAACTGGGCGCCGGCTGCCGAGACAACAGAAGTTGCTTACCAGTATTTCCGGAGACAAGTCGGTGGTGTCCAAAGGGGTCTCTGTTTGGTTAGGGTACCTAGAGGCGTCTCTGAGCAACCACACCCCACATTCTACCCTCAACTTAAATGCGGCTTGTACACAACCACCCTGGCTGGAATAACGGTAAGGGTAGCTGCCTGGTTCACTATGCGGAGTCTGACTGGCATTGTTGCCTTTGTCTAGCCCTGATGTTGTCCGAGACAGGTTTGCAATAAAGGTGGACAATGGAGTATCGGGATAATATAGTAAGGGTGCAGACGAGCTGGTGAACGTTAACCATGTTGAATAACCTGAGACTGGGGCAGAAGTGAACGAATAAGTCGAAGGAACAGAAAAGGACAGGACGTCAGGAGCCGAGTTTGAGACGTCGTCCTGTCCTTTTCTGTTCCTTCGACTTAGTTGTTCACTTCTGCCCCAGTCTCAGGTTATTCAACATGGTGACTATTGGGAAGCGATCTGCAGGGCTATTTTTCTGTCTGGTATGATTAAAGGTTCCCTATTTTTTGTGAGCGACTTGTCTCCAGCGAATCAAGAATTTTCCAGGAACTTCAGCAGCTAGCTCCAGCTGTTTGCATAGTCCTCAACATGGCAGCCAAGTCCTAGTTTCAGGCGTACTTTCCAAGTGCCAGTCCAGGCTGTCGCCAGCTGGCTGGGCGCATTCTGGACCCAGGCTAAACGTAACTGAACTCTGCACGGCGATCATGCGCCGTCAATCCGACTAGCAATGCACTTGTTATAAAAGCACGCATGCACTATTGAAGGCTACCATCATTTTTAAACAAGCATTATATCTACCTACATGCAGAGTACAGATGTTATAAATTTGCACTGGCATTTCAACATAGTGGGACATCAAAAAAAAAAAAAATATGCACATATTCGCTGTGCACAGCACTCACCTTCGGGCAGAAGGGGATCTCCATGAGAGACCTCGGTGCATACTAGGTCTTGACGACATCCTTCGCATGCTGGCCCCAAGCCTGTGGCAAGTCTGTGCTTGACAACTGTGGAAGCTCTTGCATCCTGTTGGTTTTCAGCAGGACAGCAATGCAGTGCTTGCATTTGCTTGACTTTCTGGGGGCAACACAAACACACATCTGTTATATCTCTTGCATTCTACAGCACTTCTACAATACCTCGTAGACTTCCTCAGTTAAATCAGTTCTTCTTAACTACGGAATGGCTAGGCAGTGCAACATTTCATAACAAACCTATCTTGCAGGTTAAGAGATAACTATGAAGGAACCGATGTTGTCTAATAAAACGTAATTTATCACCTGACCCCTCCCGTAAAAAAAAAAGGTAAAAAAAACCCCTGACATTGGAAATTCGAAATGAGGTAAACGCAGAGGTCGCTATTTGCAAACACCAGTTAACATGCAGCGGGAACGTGCATTCTTACCCTGCAGGGCACGTGCAGCACAGAGAGACAATCTCCCCCTTGTTCAGAGTCAGATGCACCGTATGCGGATCGCTGTGCAGAGCGGAGGATTGGAGCACATATCCGACGATGCGGACGCTGTCAGCCGTCGGCTCCGGGGCGACGCTGCACTCGATCACATGATCGCATTTCAATACGTCTTCGCCTTCAACGAGGCACCTTTTGCTCTCGCCGATGTGGCTGATTATTGTTGCAAGTGACAGGGACACTGAAAAGCAATGCGTGTGTTTCGTGAGTACGGTTTCTCCAACCGAGGAAGCGCACAAACATCGCCACACCGCGTCAGTCACGCACGACCTGGCGCGCGCAGCCGGAGCGACGCGGCCAATCGCGAGCTGCTAGACGTGGGTTGGTTTTTGCTTCCAACGAGATAGCGGCGACATTTAAAGCAAAGTGAGACAAGCAGGGACTATGCTACCCCTACGCAGATGCTTTTCGAGCAGATAAATATTATCCACATACCTTTCACGAGCCTCAAGTCCTCGTCCTCCATGGCTGAACGAATACTAGCGGCGGGATTGTTATTCCCGTAGCATAGTTCCGACGGCGGCCGTTAGCCAGCGCCACCGTTCGATCTCCTCCCCATTAGCGTCGCCGTCTACGCGACATAAAGGGAGCTACAGGCAAAATGGGGAAAAAAAAAATGTTCCTCCTCGGAATGCCAGGAGAGCGCCGTGACTGACTCAGGTCATTGTCCGGAAGAAAGAATTGCGCACAGGACCTTGATTCATTAAACTTGTTTCAATTGTACCACTTCAAACATGTGTTCTTTTTTATCACTATTTAAACGTGGTCGTCAGCAGCCCAGCCTCCCTATGAAGGGTAGGCTCCGAAATTCGCTGATCCGAGAAATCTGTATTTAAAATGTTGGGTTCTGCATGCTTCAATCTTACCTGTAATCTTTTGTATAAATTCCTATCTTTCACGAACTCCTGTTACGGTGCTTTCTCTTCACAGACTTTCTACATTTTTCGATCCCTATCTTGCTCTTGTTTGAAATCGACAACGTCCTATGTTTCTCTACTCCAGTTACGGCAATTATGTATATTTAGCGCTCTGTAAATTTGAAAAATACAAGAACATTGCAAAACAATTTTGAAGGGTCTGATAGGACATATTATGAGTGTTGATCTGTGAAAAGTAAAAGAAAAAGTAAGACGGCCTTCATTTTAAACTGATTTTCTCATTATTTCAAAATCGGTAACCTGTCTACGTTTCAGTGTAATTTTTTAGAAAGGTTATCGTTTTCAATTTTTATGACAATTTATCCGAATATTAAACAAACGCGTCCAAATCATGTAAGAAATTTGAATTTCCAGTCTTTTAACATCCGTATCCATTAAGCTCTGAATTGCTTAGTAATCGATAATACATGTTTACCTCCTTTTATTTTATGTACAGTCTCTGCACGAAAAGTATAAAACCTAAGGCGATAACAGTTTTTCTTCTCATAAATATTTAAAGCGGCGGTTTTACGTAAGTCGCAAGGATGTGCGCGTATACCGACAGCGACATTGTGATTTTCGTTCCTCAACAGAAATTTTATTTTCCGCAAAAAGTCTTCGAATATGTTTTTGCGGTTGCACAAGTAAAATATATCATTTTGTAAAAATTTAAAAAAAAAGTCGTCCGGATATGGTATTTCGATCCTATCTGAAAACGCCCAATACTGACGATCTCAGTCAATCGAAATTCTCTTTTTTTGCAGTATTTTTGTGGGTTTTTTTTTGTGTTGTGCTGCCCTCCCCTGCGGCGGATCTATTGTCGCTCACAGGCGGCGCAGGTTCAGGTTCTGCCGTGCCCTACCTCCTATATCATGTTACCACCAAGGTTTTAGGAAGATCTGTTTCCAAAGTCGCTCAGGTTGCTCTCTTTATGTCGCGTAGACGGGGACGCTACAAGCCGGCTGTTGAAACAGGCACCGCGAAGCATGTTACCAGGTGGCGCACCTCGATCGCTCCGGCAAAATGTATTAAGAATTTTCTCTTCAAAACTTCCGTCCACCTCTGTGCTGTCAATTTGTCTTTTCCTGACCTCCATTTAGCAATTTTATGCTTTTTTAATAATTATGAAATTGTAAAGGATGTGTGTGCACGTCCCGTTTCTGGCAACCGCGTTAGCATCAATTTGGCCATATTTCTCGCTTTATAAATTTAAATCCACACAAATATTGAACTAGGTTTTTGCAGATTTGTTAGTATATATTATAAATGTTAATTTCGGAGAGTTTAAAGAAAACTAAAGATGGCCTTTTCTTTTAAATGATTTTCAATATAATGCATTTTTAGTTAAATGCCTGTGTGAGCAATTCTTGTAAATTTATTCCGTTAACCAGGACAACAATAATTTATGCACAGATCAACTATATACAAGACAAATAGCTGGCGAAGTTTGAAGACCTTAGCTTTTTAAGATGCGGAGAAAAAAATCTTTAATCCACAGCGTTATTGCTCAGTGTGTCGAATTTGCGATTTTATTACTCAAAATAATAACTCTAATACTCGGCGGTTAATACTTTTTGTCAATGCTTCTTATGCCTAATTTATCAGTAACTAATTCTAGACCCGTAGCCGGAACAGTTTATTTGGGGGAAGCCGCCCGAAAGGCCAACATCGCGCGATACGCAAAACGCGCACGTGATTGAGAAGGTGCTTACAAATGTTTTTCGCAAATGACAAATTTTTTCCCCTAAAAAAAGATATTGTTTTTATTCTTCTTGGCATAGAGCCAGCAAAATATTTTTTTTTTTTCATAACAATGAAAAATTGTCACCGGACATGGTTGTTCGATCTTATCTTTGCCAATTGTGTCATTGGTATCAAGGGTGTCAATTAAAAGCATTGAAGTCATAAGAAAACTTTCATAGTAAAAGAAAAAGACAAATGTATGAGTATTTTTAAAACGATATGTGAATCGATTCGAAGACACTGTTTTTGGATTCATGAGACTTTTTCTCAAATGCTATTTGATATGTTTAGTAAAAAAAAAAAAAGAAAACACTTACCAGTCGAAAGAAAATCAGTCGAGCAACGGATCAAAGACTACGAAACTTCATGCGATAAATTCACTCGTCATTTGGCATGTCCAGTGATTGCAACAAAAGTAGCGCACCTTACTATAAAATGGGAAGAAAATAACGACATGGAAAAACGTCACTCTCTAACCGCATCAGAGAAAATCTTTTTCAGAGACGTATTTAACTTTTTGTTTGAAGCTATGGCAAGCAGAGCAGCTGAAACGTCATTAAAAACCTTTGGCACATAAAAAGAACGCATGCTTTCGCCATAGTGTGTTCTCACTCGCGGAGGTGGAAAACGCAAAGCAGATCTAAGTGCGTGAGATGTACGAACCGAGACCTTAAACTCTATCCATAGTAACCCTGAGACGTAGGAACAATAAAATTAAAAAAAAAACGAGAGATCAATGAAGTCTCTAACTCAGCTTGAAATTTATTGAACAACCATCGCCTTATATAGATGTCCCAGACCTCTATCGCAATTCAAACGACCTCCTCGCCCACTACACAGTGTACCCCAATTTCAACCTATACCAAAAACCGCAACAAACCCGAATCACAAAAGCATACAAGCCCGAAGCATCAAAGAACACACACACACACACACACACACACACACACAAACCGCAACAAACCCGAATCACAAAAGCATACAAGCCCGAAGCATCAAGGAACACGAACCCGAACACAAAAGGACAAACACACACACACACACACACACACACACACCACACACACACACACACACACACACCACACACACACACACACACACACACACACACACACACACACACACACACACACACACACACACACACCACACACACACACACACACACACAACACAACACAACACACACGCACGCACGCACGCACACGCACGCACGCACGCACACGCTCACGCACGCACGCACACACACACACAAACCGCAACAAACCCGAATCACAAAAGCATACAAGCCCGAAGCATCAAAGAACACGAACCCGAACACAAAAGGACAAAACACACACACACACACACACACACACACACACACAAACACACACACACACATACACACACACACGCGCGCACGCACGCACACACGCACACACACACACAATATGATTCCGAGAACTTCACGGACTTGGCAATCGCAATCATCTTGTGTGTGTGTGTGTGTTTTGTCCTTTTGTGTTCGGGTTCGTGTTCTTTGATGCTTCCGGCTTGTATGCTTTTGAATTCGGGTTTGCGTGCGGCTTCCGGTATAGGTTAAAAGTTAGGGTACACTGTGTAGTGGGCGAGGAGGTCGTTTCAATTCTGAAAGAGGTCTGGGACATGTATATGGCGATGGTTGTTCAATCAATTTCAAGCTGTGTAAGACACTTCGTTGTTCTGTCCGTTCTTTTTTTATTGTTCCTACGTCTCAGGGTTACTATGAATGTCATTCACCAGCTCGCCTGCGTTTTTTACCTTTCTTTACCTTAAACTCACTCTCCCAGAAGTGTCGCCAAATTACCGTTTGATGACAGGGAGCAAAAACACGATAACTTAAGCGAAACAAACAAGCTCGCGCTAGGTGAAACGAGTGTTGTATGCTACTCTTCTCAGGATTCCTTTTAATGTACTCTTGAGTGCAAGAAGAGTGGACAGTTAAAAAATACGCTTATGCCATACCTTAGCGTACTATAGGCTAAAGCGTGCATAATGTTCTTTCTAATTGAGAAGGGTATAAATGATTCGGTATTTTAAAGCAGACAAGAGACAGTTCTCAATCGTTGGCATACATACGACACGGGAGAGTTCCATGAAAGATCACAGTCCAAGTGAAATGCCTAAATACTTTACAAAGCTAAAGTATTCAACAGGTGTACAATTAGAACATGAACCATTTGAGTTATGGAGAAATAGCTGGGAATTCAAGCTTACATTTTTTAAAGGGCTATGAAAGCATAGCAGCTTCGTTTTTGAAGCATTTACCCGAAGCTTTTTGGCGAAAAACCAGTCCATTATTTTAGCAGCATTGATCTGAAGCATTTTAATTGCTCGTGCGTACACTAGATATCGAGAAAATATAACAGTGTCATCGAGATATTGAACTATGGACCCCGTAAGTGACTACGCCACAACATGCTCTACCCCTCCTAGGCTTCTGGCCGTTGGTAGGCACTGAAAATAAATAAATAAATAAATAAATGGCGTCTGGGCCCAAACAAACCGTTGAACGTTGCTATGAACTAATGCATGGAGACTCCACATGAGGCTAGATTTTTGCTTACAAGTAAGTAAACAATTTTTTGTAAGCAACCTAACTTCTTGATATCTATTTATGATGATGTTCTTGTCGTCTCAGTGTCGTGTTGCAACGACGACAGTCATTTCTGAAGTATTACGCTCCGCTTTGCTTCGGTAGCAGACGACACGATAGATTTGCTGGCCTCTGTTGCAGCGGGCGTCTTCATTGAATTGCGTCGGTAAACGTGCGACAAAAACAAGTGCATCGCTATGGCCGTAGAGGCCTCCGCAATGTACGTTTTTTTTCTGTGAAGAACCCAGCTTAGTTTGGAGGGGTGAAAATGCCGTAAAATCAAACCACGTCATGCAGATCAGTTATGACGACGACCTGAAGTGCATTACCGGCGTAGTGCAAGCCGGCATGACAAAACAAATCGTACGCCGTCAAGGTAAGTCGTGTGTTATTATTATTATTGAGGTTTTCAGGGTATTAAAGAATGGCATGTCTATCGCGATTTCGCAGTATTTTGCTCTTTTTTTATTCTTGGTATACATCAAATTCCGTGGATGTGCTCTTTTGGTGAAGATCTCCATGGAAAGCGCGATGCGAGTACAATCTGTAATAAACTCACCTTATGTTTTTATCCAGTTCTTTCGCGCTTTGGGGTCTTGCGGAAATATATAGAAACTGCAATAATCTTTTTCCACGCAATGGTTACAACCAGGTACGAAGCACCCTCCCTTAGCACGAGTCCGCAAACAAAATTAGGGGTCTCAACCGATCGCCTGAAGAGCTTTTCTCACGATCTCGATCGACGCCCGGACTTTCGATAAACCATATTTCGCATAGCACCCCACTATGAATTCTTATAAGTGTCTGAAACTCACTATATTTCAGACAAATGCAATATCAGAATATCGTCTTTATTCACACGATTCAGACGCTGGCGCCGCCTTGGCCGGTGGGCGTGTGGCAGACGGCATGCTACTTGCATATGTCGTTTGCTGCAGGCAGCTTGAGAACCGGAAGTTGCACTCGTAAATATTTCAGAAACAAGCGATTACCGGCACACTTCTGTCGAAATGTATATGACATTCAAATTTCTATATCTGTGATTTTTAGAAGTTTAAATCCTACTCCTGATTTTCGAACGGTCGGGTTTTCGTAGCGAAACCTAGACAAAGGTATTTGTCCATAACAACGACCCAAGCAACGGTTTGTTTGGACCCATGACGTCACACTTACGGAGTCAATTCGGGAAGTTGTGATTGAAGTTTAAATACCATTTACGTAGATGTTAAAAAATAATGGAGGCAGAATAGAGTCCTGTGGAACTCCAGAAGTTAAGAAAGCGAGGGAGCTTTCTTAACTTCTAGAGAATAAAAAAGGAAAGAAAAGAAAAGAAATGCACTCCCGGACACCGCTGCACCCTTTCCCTCTTTCCGCAGACGGTGCGACGCCGACGCAAAACGAACGCGCGGAGGAAAAAGCCTTTTGTTCTTCTTTTCTTGTGTGGTTTGAATTGGTAGCATTCCCCCCCCCCCCCCTCACACACATACAGACACACTCGCCTCCCACTTGAATCAAAAGTTCATAATCACGGCAACGCTAACGATGTCTACCAATATAACGTTGCGGTGTAAATTGCTGCTATGAATTCTAAGGGCAAACAAACGCAAAATCGCCAACATTGTTTCCGTCAATCAACGCTCTTGGGCGGTCAACCGCAAGCATTTAGAGTACACACCGAGAAAGAAATCGGCGAGCCAAGCTTGCGAACACTGACTGCCCGAGCTAGGGTGCCTTTATGTTCGCTTTGCCTTAGGGAGGGTGATGCCATCCTTAGTAGTACCCGATGCCGACAGTGCACGCTCACGGATAAAATACAAGGAAATTGCCGGTGATAAAATGCCGGCGTGGCAGTGCCAAATCTAGCAGTTCTAGCTGGGAGGAACGAACGCGCGTTCAAAATTAAAAAGTAGACAAAAGCGTCCGACAGAAAATGGTCTGATATCGCCAGCCTTAAACAGACGGGTACACATTGGGACACCCTAGCCCGCTAAAAGTGTTTTGTGCGAGAGACAGCCCTGCGGCTCACGGAAGGGCAAACGATTAACGACGATTTGTACTAGCTGAACGAGCAGATCCAGGAAGCGACCGCGGACTAATGCAGTCAGCTAAAAACTCTCACTCTACATGCAAAGCTCGTGCATTTTACAGCCAGCGTGAAAATATTGATGGCTCGTTATTCCCACCCGCAATGTCAATATAACAGGATTACTCACCCGAAGGAAGTCAAACGAGCAGCATGACGCTTGCGACTCTCCGGCCATGACTGTTGCCAGCTCTCCGGATGGATGGATGGTAATGGCTATACCCTTTGTATCGGGCGGCAGCTTGCGCCACCTAGCCTAACATTTCGTCATCCCTTCTTTTTTTTTTAAGTTTGTATGAATTTTGTTATAACCGACCCCCTCCTCTCTTTTCAAGTAAATTTATTGCTTATTTTTATCTGTATTTTTTCTTTATCCTTCCCTAGATCTCTTCCACCAATCTTCCTATCTCCTCTTAGTTACCGCAATTCTTTCCCTATCCATTCGTCCATCTATGTCCGGAAAACCCAAAGCCCCCTTCAAATCCGTAATCATCGACCCCCCCAAGAAGGTGGGACGAAGCCCCGTGCACCTTAAAATTACATGTTCTATTGGCGAGGAGAGCGAACTATAGGGGGCGCTGCGTTCACCAAAACAAATACCGCCTGCTTGGGAACTTTCTCGAAACGTCGAGCAGTGCGGACGCGTCTCCCTTGCGCTCCTGGATTTTCGGCGTTTCGCCGCGGAACCTGGGCCCTTGGGGGTGAGTCTTAATTCTTTTCGATCAACGGACGACATAGCGAAGCCACGGAATCGTCGTTTTACACGAAAATTCCGCAAGAAAAGCCTATTTCGGACGAAATTTCAAGTCGGGCGGCTAGGCCTAGCGCTCGGCCAAGCGCTAGGCCTAACGCTCCGTCCCTCACAAGGCGGCATGGCGGTCGCAACGAGGGAGCAGCGGAACTTAGCCACACTCATGAACTACATCAAGCGTGATGAAGAAAAGGAGCAGCAAGCCAGCTCCCCGGAAACAGACGCGGCGAAAGAGAAGCCGCAATGGAAGACAGTGGGTGGAAAGAAGATCCGAGCCAAATTGTCGAGGAAGTTCCGGACCACCATAAAGGACGAGGACAGAGCATACGGAATCATCATTCGTACGAAAGGGCTGGACCTGAAGACTATCGTCATCGGTGAAATCATGGCCGCGATCACCACCGCGACCGGAGTATCGCCTCGAGACATGATCGGTACGGACCTCGTGACGAAGAACACCATGAACAACACGATCACCATCAGGACAAACGACAAGCAAAGGGCGCAGAAGTACCTGGGTATCACCACACTCAAGTACCAGGGAGCAGAAATCGAAACCCAAGCGTACACGGCCAACCGAAAGGAGTCCGTACGGATAGTGGTCTCCAAGTGCCTCCCAATTTCTATCCCGTTCACGGACCAGGAGATCTACGAGCAACTCAAACTGGAGAACCCCAAGGTACCTATATCCGACGCGAAGAGGATGGGCCGGACCACCTCGATTCTCGTCACCCTCGACACCACGGAACTTCCTGGATTTATAGTATTCTACTGCTGTGCCAATAGGTACCACCTATACCAAGAGAAAAAGCAAGCGTGCACATCGTGCCGAGAGATGGGACACCGAGCAGACTCCTGCCCGTACGGACTCAGCCAAATTTGTCCCAACTGCGCGAGGAGCACGACTTCCCCAGGAAAATTCCAGGCATGCGCACAGAGTATACGTGCACACCCAGATGCGTCATCTGCGGCGGCAGTCACTACACCGGAGGAAAGGAATGTAAGGACAGATACAAGCCTTTGCCCGAGCCGAGGTCTCCGAAGAAGAGCACTCCAGAACAAGATCGGGAGACGGCGAAAATAGACATGGGAAAGAAGAATTTTCCAGAACTGAGTAACGTCACTACTGCGGGAGAGGACTCGGAAGAGGAGCTGAGCTACGCTCAAACCCTCCGCAAGAATAAAGGCGCAAGCAAGAAGAAGCAAGACTCCAATCCTAGAATTAAGGAGCTCGAAAAGAAATACGAAGACCTCGTACGCAAGCACGAGGAGAGCCTGCGAAAACAAGAAGAGCTCAGAAGACTGAACCAGCAACTCTTACGGGAGCTACAGAAGGAGAGGCACGGCTCAAACCCACTGGTTACAGAACCGCCTAATGAACAGACGACAGTCCAAGAAATGGAAATGGCACCGCCTCCGTCTCTGCCCAGTGTACGTCCGCGCAAGCGCACAGACTCGGAGAGCACCGTTAACTCTGTACAGACAAGTGACGAAACCAAGACCAGCAGGCCCGGGAAGGTTAGAAGAATAGAGGAGCTTAATCAGAACGCCATCTTGGAGGGACTAGCTAGGCTTGAGGCTATGCTCAACGAAATGAAACGGAGAATGGATAACCACGACAAGGCATTCCAGAACGTATTCGAACGGCTCGAGCGGCTCGAACTGCGCGCCAATGGACAACAGTAATAACATCGTCGTGTGGCAGTGGAATAGCGGAGGACTTTGCGCCCGGATCAACTCGCTCAAGATGTTGATCATGGACACGGAAACTCCTCCGGACATTATAGCGGTACAAGAATCTGGAGACAAATGTAACCTGCCAGGGTACGCAAGATTCGAAGCAGAAGCTCAGCCAACCGGAAAAACGATTCATACTTTCGTCAGACGTAATCTCCCAGTCAAGCAACACGAAGTAGACCTGGATGAATCGGTGAAAGCAATAGTCACGGAAATTATACCGAAGAAAAAGAAGCACAAAAGCTTATTCATCTGCAACGTTTACTCGAACCCCAAAGACACCACGAGCGCATGCGCCAAGGTCTTTGCGGAGACGAGCCGCGTAGCGGGTGAAAATCCGGCACTGGTGCTGGGCGATTTCGATGCGCACAACACCATATGGGGCTCCGACAGGGACACACCCAAGGGGAGGGAAATCGCCAACCAAGCCGAGTTGCACGAAGCTTTTCTCCTAAACGAAGTTGCGGACTACACCAGGATCGGAAGCAGTGCTCAGAAAGACACGAACCCGGACCTCACGTTTGGTATCAACATCGATGACTACACGTGGCTGAACACGCGTGAAAATCTCGGCAGCGATCACTACGTCATCGAGACGAGGGTCCCCCTGCCCGGATACAAGAGCGCAAAATTCCCAACGCAGAAATGCACGGACTGGGACAAGTTCAGACAGAAGCGGAAAGACAGGCCGTTGCACACGATCGAAGAATGGTGCGCACAGCTAGTCGAAGATCACGAGTCTGTTACGACCGAAGTAGAAAATCCCACCCAAGCCCGGACTATGGACAGTAGACTCCAGCATATGCTAGAAGCTTACCGCTCCATATACAGACGATGGAGGAACACCGGAAAGCGTTACCGTAAATTGAGGAAAAAAGCGGCCAAGCTCAGTAAGGAGATTGAAGAACACGCTCAGAAATTAAATCAACAACAGTGGCAGCAAATATGTGACGAACTGCAGGGAAGGCTTCACACCAAGAGTCCATGGACCTTATTCAGGCGCATGTTGGCGCCGGGAGATACCAAACTCGAGAAGCGCAAACTCCTAGTGAAACTCGTCAGAGACCTCAATGATGAAGAAATCTACGACAAACTCAGGACGCAATACTTAGAATCTCCGCCATCTAATACCGAGATTCCAGCGGAATACGAAGGGTCCTTAAACGACAAGTTGGACGCGCCCATCACCGAAAGCGAAGTCAGAAAGGCCATGGCTGGACTCAAAACGACTTCCGCACCAGGCCAAGACAAGATTACGAACCGCATGCTACGAAACCTCGACGACAATTCCGTGGAGCGAATCACGGAATACTTTAACGAGCTATGGACCAGCGGAAACCTTCCAAGCAGTTTCCGACACGCCACAGTCTGTTTTATACCGAAACCGGGCAAGCCACTCATGTTGGAGAACTTGCGCCCGATTTCCCTCACATCTTGCGTGGGGAAGCTGCTGGAACGCATCATTCAAGTACGTGTTCAAGAGTACATGGAGGAGAACAACCTGTTTACGCACCAGATGTTCGGGTTTCGAAGACACCTGTCGACGCAGGACGTGTTTATACAGCTCAGAGAAGAAGAAGACAATAAGAAATGGACCGCCCTAGCAGCACTCGATCTGAAGAAAGCCTTTGATTGCATATCGCACGCGGCTATACTCAGGCAAATCTCGGAGCTGGGACTAGGGAAGCGAACGTACAACTATGTTCGCTCGTTCCTATCAGACAGGACGGCAAACATTCAGCTAGAAGGAGACACGTCCGAAACCTTCCCAGTAAATGTTGGCAGCGGAACTCCTCAAGGAGCAGTAATATCTCCGCTCCTCTTCAACATCGCTATGCTGCCAATGTCGCGGAAACTTGAGCAAGTCGCGGGGCTGCAGCACGCAATATACGCTGATGACATCACGATTTGGACAGCGCACCACTCACCATACATGGGGAAAGTGATGAAAACCGGCGTAGAAATTGTCAAAGAAGAAGCTGCAAAGATGAGTCTGGAGCTTGCAACTGAAAAATCGGCGCATCTAGTCAGACCACCGTCGCAGAGAGCTCTAAGAGAAGAGATGGAATTCTACCTCAAGCTGCAAAAAATCGACGTACCGAGAGCCGAAAAAGTTCGAATCCTCGGCATGACGGTAACCATCAAGAGGGAGCAGAGCAGTCTCATCGCTGACATCAAGAGAAACGCCGACAACGTAGCGAGACTCGTGAGAAGAGTATCACGAAAGAGCTGCGGATTGAAGGAGAATGGAACATGCCGACTGGTCCAAGCTTTCGTCCTCAGCAGGATAATGTACGCGGCGCCGTACATGGACCTGACCGAGGCTTCGATCAAGCAACTCAATGGAATTGTGAGGAAAGCTTTCAAGATAGCACTGGGCATACCAGCATCCACGTCTACAGAAGCGATGGAACAACTAGGGATATACAACAGCTTCGAGGAAATGAGATCCGCACAGAAGCAGTCGCCAGTCCTACGGCTCTCTAGAACAGAAACGGGACGCAGGACTCTCCAGAGAATCAAGGAAGGTGAACAACACGTCCTCACAAGTAGAAATGCAATATCCCAAGAATGGAAAGATTCGGTACGAGTCCCGCCCCTCCCGAAAAACATGGCCACTGAGGGAAACAAGGACAGGAGAAAAGCCAGAGCCAAAGCGCTGGACAAGCTCCACGGCGACCGGGAACATGTTTACCACGCGGACGCAGGCCCGTGCCCTGGAACATGGAACAAGTACGTGATAGCAGTTTGCAGCACCAACTACAAGACTACGGCCTCCGTCTCTGTGGAGAATATTGACGAGGCAGAAGAAGCAGCCGTCGCTTTGGCCTTAACCATAGCGACATCCAGAACCAAACAAGCCACAATCACCTCAGACTCGAGAACGGCCATCTCGAACTTTGGTGATGGAAAGGTTGGCAAGGCAGCCCGGAAGATCCTTCAGAAGAAGACACCGCAGACAGGATCCAGATTCTCGTTAACCTGGGTGCCCGGACACTCTGGACACTCGGGGAACGAAGAGGCCCACGCACTCGTAACCCGTGCACAACAAATCCGGGCGACGAGCTGCCGAGCCACAACGGACGGAGACCACTGCTACGGGGCCTCGCCATACGACAGAGGCCCTCGAGCGTACAATGATATTCTAAGAAGTATCCGTATGCAGCGCAAGTTCATGGGCGCCCCTCATAAGCGGCTCTCGCGAACCCAAGAATCGACGTGGAGAAGACTTCAGCTACATAACACCCTAACTCCCCGCATGTTGAGTAGAATCTGGCCGGATCTCTTCAGCGACAAGAGCGAGGAATGTGGTGGTGTCGAAGGTGGCTGGGCGCATACGTATTGGATGTGCCCGAGCAACCCGATACCAGCCACGCTCCAAAGCAGACTGGACAATCAAGACGAAGATCTTCCCTGGTGTGTGCTCCTGGCCGCAGAGGACTACGAAACACAGTTGGCAGTGATTCTAAGGACACTAGAAATAGAGCATCGGTTAAAGACCCGATTGTCGGAAAGAAGATCCCTCCCTTATTCCCCTCCCTAACGAACCCTCGTTTTTGGCATAAGCCCATTTAATAAGGTTCAATAAAGTTGTTGACTGACTGACTGACCGCCTGCTTGGAAAACAACTCCGGCGTTCCAGTGTGCTGCCGTTGGCTGCCGTGTTGTTTCCGCGTTCCCTGCAGGTTTGTTAGAATATGGTACGCTCTTGGTAAGTACCACAGTGCTCAGCGCATGCTTTAGAGCCTGGAATCAGTTTTCATCGCTTTCCTGCCGAAAAAAAAACAACTCAAATCGCAGTGGATATATAAGTTAAGAGTAGGGAAGAAGTTGACTGCGCACGACGTGGTGTGTGGTCGTCACTTCTCAAGCGATGCCTTCCATGCAAATTACGCTAGTGGACGAGGTATTTACGCGCGTAAATCAGGGTTGCAGCCACATCTGTTCAAACCGTACATCGTATTTCATAGGTGGTGGATATTCTGCCAACAACCGGCACAACAAACCGAGCAAAAAACAATTGCCGGTAGTTCCCATTGGGCCTTGTGTAAAAGGAATAATCAAAACGGGAATTTCAAGTTGTGTGAATGCCTTAGTGGAAATGTGTCCGCTTCACGTGCAGTGGGTCCCAAGTTCGAATGAAAGTACTTTTTTTTTTTTTTTTTGTGAAACATTTGCGATTTTTATTTATTTCTTTTTTACAATAATCATTTCCGTCCGAAACTCCCGGCAATTTTTTTTTCCCGAGTGGTTGTGCCGGCTGCCGGCAAAATATGCCCACCCTATTTCATAACAGGGCACAAGAGGAGCTCCTCTTGTGCCCTGTTATTAAATAGGGTGGGCATGTTTCGAAACGCAACGCCGTGCCGTCGGAGAATCTTCTGAAGGGATCACACGACCGGGTCGTGAGGCTTCGGAAGCCACCGAGAGGTACTGCTATCAATTGATCACTATTTTTTCCTGGCTAGCTTTTACACTGGAACATATTTGGTAGTAGTATCAGTACGATATTGTGATATTTACGCAATTGCGTGAATCATGTTGCGATTCCTATTATTTCGATTGAGCATTGTAAATGTGTGTATGACTAAGGCTTCGTCGTGCAGAACTCATTGATATTTCATCGTGAACCGTGCACCTTTGAATAACCGATAAATTAAACTGAAAAAGGCTACTTGTAACGTTTAATGCCAATACGCACTTTAATTAGCCACATTCTACATTATGATGTTCACCAATGTGTTCTGTATTTTGGAATTTCAAGGAAAACGTAATGTAATGACTATTTTGGTTGATGTTTTGGTGAAAAGTTCTCCGGGGCGACCCTGCACTCGATTATATGATCACATTTCAGCACGTCTTCGCCTCAAACGAGGCACCTCTTGCTCTCGCCGATGTGGCTGATGATCGTTGCAAGGGACAGGGACACTGAAAAGCAATGCGCGTGTTTCGTGAATACGGTTTCTCCAACCTAGGAAGCGCACAAACATCGCCACACCGCGTCAGTCACGCACGACCTGGCGCGCGCAGCCCGAGCGACGCGGCCGATCGCGAGCTGCTAGACGTGGGTTGGTTTTTGCTTCCAACGAAAATGCGGCGACATTTAAACCAAGGTGAGACAAGCAGGGACTATGCTACCAGTACGCAGATGCTTTTCGAGCGGATAAATGTTATCCACATACCTTTCACGAGCCTCAAGTCCTCGTCCTCCACGGCTGAACAAATACTAGCGGCGGGATTGTTATTCCCGCAGAATAGTTCCGACGGTGGCCGCTAGCCAGCGCCACCGTTCGATCTGCTCCCCAATAGTTTCCCTTTCGCGATTGCATACGTCGCTCAGAGTGTGTACTTCCTGGAATTTAGCCCTGTACGTTTTCGTTCTTAGCACCCCCGTTCTAGCTTCAAACAGCAAAGAGCTCTCCACTGAATTATCATACAGCTGTTCCCTCTTTATTTCTTGTTTTTGTGCCCTGAAAAATTGTTAAAGCAGATTTCCCCTGCATTCTCTCTTCCCACAATTTCCTCTCTGTTTCCTTTACTCCCTTTTCTACTGATATGCTCTGATCGGCTCCATCTCGTTGAATGTATTTAAATCTCAGCTTGCGGGTTCGGTTTGTCCACTTAGTGTTTAGAGTTTTCATATATAGATACTTGTACACTTTCGCTGCCCACCGTGAATCCTCAATTTCAGCTACTCTTTGTTCAAAATTTACTTTACTGATCGCTTCTCTACTCTCGAAAGATGCCCAACCCATATCCCCTGTACTTCCTCATTTGGTGTATACCCATGTGCCCCCAATACCAACCTACCCACACTCCTTTGCTGTATCTCTAAACCTGCCTGGATTTCTGACCTCATACACAATACCGCATTCCCAAATGACAGCCCTGGCACCATGACTCGCTTCCATACACCCCTAACGACTTCATATCTATTATAGTTCCATAGTGCCCTATGTTTCATGATAGCCGAATCTCGTTTCCCCTTCTTTATTACAATATCTTCATGCTCTTTTAGATATGTCCTCCTTCACTGAACCATACTCCCAGATGTTTGTACTTTTCTAGGTGTTCTATCAATGTGTCTTGTATGTCCAGGGGTTCCCCCTTCTCGTCGTTGAAAACTATTATACCAGATTGTCCCTACTAAATTTTAGTCCTAAATTGTCCCCTTCCCTGCTGCAAATCCTAATCAGTTCCTGTATTGTCTCACGACTTTCTGATACGAGCACAATTTCGTCTGCATACATTAACCCTGGCAATACTTGATTTACTTTATGTCCTTCCTCCATGTAAGTCAGGTCAAAACCTAGGTTGCACTGCTCTAACCATTTTTCCATCTCACTGAGGTATATCATAAAAAGCAGGGGAGACCATGGGCAACCCTGTCTAAGATCTCTTTTTATTGCTGCTGGTCTCGTAGTTTCGGCTTCCCATGTTACAACCACCCTATTCTCGGTATAAACCCGTTCTAGACGGTGCTAAGGCTTCGCGCCGTGAATTGGCGCGAAGCCTTAGCACCGTCTGAACTCTTTGCCGTGGATTAGTGCGCCTGCACCTCTCCTCTTGACCAAACTACATTGGTCCAGCTCAGAGGGACCAGTCCCCTCTAAATATAAAGGGACACGCGTGAATGTTTCTGTCGGTGTTTCCTACTCAGAGGGACCAAGGAAACAGTTTCCTTGGTCTCTCTTAATATGCTGGTGTCCCTCTAGATGTTGCTATTTTTTTATTTTTCCATTTCCCTCTTAAAAAGAACTGTCCCCCTTAAAGCATCGTTGTCCCCTTTAAAATCAGAGGGACAGCGTGTTTTATGAGAGACCGGTTTTAGAGTGAAGGGTAGTGACCACCGCGGGCACCCGCCTGATTCCAATGCGTTGGGTTACGCAGCGATGAAGCTGAGGAACCTCCTTCCTTGCTTTGTTGTCTTACTCATCGGAATCACTTTCAGTTATTTTGCGTTCACATTCACGGTTGTTATCTACCGGGTTCAGCTGGGAATGACTAGATTAACTCCTGAATGACGTAAAAAGTCAGCTCGAGGATCTTTGTACCTTATGTTCTTCAGAAGCGAATAAAACACCGCCGTACAATAAGAGGGGTATGTAGCATACAGTTACCATTATTTTATATATTCTAATGCTTCTGGCGGTTGAAAAGTAGCTACCATCTATACTTTTATTCCTTTCTGCAGAAGAGCACCACGTGCTCTTAGTGTTTTTTAAGCGAACCGCAGACATTGCCATTACATCGGATGACTTGGGAGGGTCATTTTATTTGAATTTGACCAAACTTATCTGGCGAGGGGGTTCACTTTAGAAGAAATGTTTTAACGCAAAATGTGGTTATGGGCATGAGTTTATCAGCAGAATCCGCAGTCGACATCTTTGCCTGGCGCCACAAGTAGGACCCCGCTGGGGGTACCTGTGAAAGCAGGTATTTGGTGAGTGGCGTCACCACGGACACCGAGCCCATGCGAGTTCGCCCGCCCACGTGTGGCTTTGCGTGGCTTTCCCGTGTCCGGGCCGAGCCCGGGGTAGGTTTGGACCCTTCGGGGCCCCCCGGGTGAGGCAATACACCACTTTGGCCCCTGCTTACCACAGACGGGTGTCCTGGTAATGCCCGGCCAGGATGATTCAGTCAGTCGCCTCCTCTTCTACTATCCCCTCCCTTCTTTCACTCCCATCTTTACTTATACTTCTCTCTCTTTTCTCTTCATTAACCTTTCACCTTCTTGGCGGCAAGGGCTAACCTTGAGTGGAGAAGGACGCTAGTCTAGACCCATTCTTGGGTATAACATCTGGGTAGGTGCTACTGGAGTAACGTGCACAGCAAAGCCATTTTTGTTATGTGCCGTTACCCTGTCCCATGTTGGGCTCTATGGTTGGCGGCGCATCGCAGATGTCGAATGTCTCCCATTTTTTTATGGGTTCCAAAGCTAAACTTTCTTCTGATCGATCTCTGAAAAGAGTTCGCACCGAAGCCACCGTTCCTCTAAAGACTACTGAAAACACTCAAGCCTTCCCAAAGTTCTTAGTGATCCACTGCGAATACGAACTATCACTTGGAAAGCTCTCCCCGTTCCTTGTTGCAAAAACCCTGGAATCATCTGTAGGAAAATCTTACAAAGCAAAGAAGCTCCACTCTGGAGACCTCCTTGTCGAGGTTGAAACAGAGCAACAAAGTAAAGCCCTCCTTGGACTTACTAGTATAGCTGATCACAAAGTCACTGTAACGCCACACCGATCTCTCAATACCATGCGGGGCGTGATCTCCGAAGATGATCTGTTGGAAAGTACAGAGGATGAGATCCTTGAAGGACTCAGCAATCAGGGTGTCATTGCAGTGAGGCGTATTGCCTTTCGCGGGATGATCAAGAGAAGCCTTCGAAGCACCCTGTGCTTACATTTAACTCCACGACCCTCCCCCAGGCGGTCAAGGCGAGCTATCTCAACTGCAAGGTTCGACCGTTTATCCCCAATCCGAGACGTTGCTTTAGCTGCCAGCGTTTCGGACAGGGGGCAGCCACTTGCAGGGGACGGACTACCTGCGGAAAATGTTCAAGCAATGATCACCCTACTGACAACTGTGCAAGTGATTTTTCCAAATGCGTGAACTGTTCAGGTGCTCACACTGCATACCCCCGCTCATGGCCAAAGTTTAAAGAAGAGAAAAGAAATACTAACACTGAAAACCAAAAAAAAATCTGACCTACTTTGAAGCCCGAAAACGCCTCTCATTCTTCAGAGAGGCACCTACGCCGCTGCGGTCAGCAAGGGGGCTGCACCGACAACGGCTTCCGTGGGGACAGAGGTCTGCCTTTTAGACCTTTCTGCCCCGCGCAAACCCCAAGCCCCCAAAGTTTCACCTGGAGTCCCTCAAGAACAGAGGGATTCAACTCAGACCGCATCCTCAAAGGCGACGGCCCCGCGCCATCTGCCCGCACGTCCTCGTGAGAAAACTGTGACGACAGAGTCACAGTGCCTTGAGGGGCGCCCTTCATCTTCCTCGCATCGCGAGGTTGAGGCAATGGATGTCTCCAGCAGTCCGCCGGAACCTCCACCTGCCCGAAGGGTGGTAAAATCTCGTCAAAAGTTGAGGACCCAAAGAAAAAGACTAAAGCGACAGGTCCAGAAGCTGGCACATAGCAAGCGCTTAGTCGTGGATGCTCTTTCAACTCTCCCAAAAATGTTCCTTAACACTTCATACACCTCAAAGCATCACTGTTCTTTGTCGCTCACCTGCATTACCTCACTCACTCTTAGGGATCAGTTGAGGCAGAGGAATAACGGCGACCCTCTCGCCAGTGGCGTTGGCCCAAAGTCTCGACCCCCTTGGAGGTCAGGGGGGGCAGCGCCACAAGGATCAGTCAGAGGACTATTGGCAACTCCCTCGCCTGGGGCACTACCTTTATTTGTTTTTCTCCGAAGGTTTGGTCGGAACTGCCCTCCTGTTGACATCCACACCCATTCATGTCCACTTACGTTTTTGATTAAATTCGCTTTTAGATGTTTTCTTAGAACCCTAGTTTGTGAGTGGTGCATTACAGCTTTAGCTGCTCATGCGCTTGGGCTACGAACTCAAGGTCCTGAGTTTCAAACTTTTTACCGACAATGAGTCTTATTCAGTGGAACTGCCGAGGTCTCCTGCATAATTATGACGATGTTTTCTCCCTTTTGGAGGAATATCGTCCACTGGCAGTGTGTCTCCAGAAACTCACTTGAAGGGGAGTCAGTCAAGTGTCTTTAGGCACTTTCAATTTTTCCGCAAGGATAAAGATCACGCGTCTCACTCTTCTGGCGGCGTGGCCATAGTAGTGCAAAAATCAGCTGCATGTGTTGTGGTTCCTGTGCACACCGCCTTGGAAGCAGTGGCTGTCCGCATTCTGTCAGACCGCCTTATAACCCTTTGTTCAGTTTACATTCCCCCAAACTTTTATTTAAGGTGTGAAGACCTTGAGTCACTCATTGCTCAACTCCCCCATTCATTCGTTATTCTTGGTCATTTTAATGCACACAATCCTTTATGGGGCAGTAATAGAAGGCGATACTCGTGGATCAATTGTCGAACGGTTTATTTTGTCTACAAATTTGTGTCTGTTTAACGAAAAGAAACCTACATATTTTAGTGCACCCACAAACTCATTTACATCAATTGACCTCTCTATAGGTGAACCTATTTTATTTTCACTGTTTTCATGGCAGGTTACAGATAACCCTTTAGGCAGTGACCACATGCCGATTGTTTTAAGACGGAATAACCCAGGTGTGACCCTCCCCAGCCGAACTCCCCGCTGGAAATTTGAGAAGGCAAACTGGTCAGAATTCAGCGAATTCTCACTGCTCGCATGCGCATCTCTTGACAAGCTTTCAATTGATGAAGTGAACGAATACTTAACAAATTGTATTCTTCAGGCAGCCATTAGGGCAATTCCTATGACCTCGGGACGCCTCCCACGCCGTCCCAAGCGTTGGTGGAATGAAGAATGCTCAGAATCACGAACGAAACAAAACAAGGCATGGAGCATATTTCGACGGTATCCGACATCAAGCAATCGTCTTCACTTTAAGCGAATGAAGGCCCGTGCACGGTACATTCGCCGGCAATCGAAAAGAACAAGTTTTCAAGGGTATGCGACTTCAATAAATAGCCACACATCCCCGAAAGAGGTCTGGGACCAAATTATCAAAATAAATGGATCCTATCATGCTTTCACCATCCCCCTGTTATCCTGCAACGGAACCTGCCCAGAAAGCCTAGAGGAACAAGCCGATATTCTCGGGGAACATTTCGAGTTTGTTTCTAGTTCCAGGCACTATTCACCATCATTTTTTCGGCTAAAACAGCAGAAAGAAGCCAGGACCATAAAAACACCTGGTGGTGCACGGGAGCCGTATAATAGATCCTTCACTCTTATTAAAATAAACATGGTCCTTCATAGCGTCAAACCCTCGGCAGCTGGTCGTGACGGTATCCTCTACTTCATGTTGAAGCATCTCCACCCATCTACACTTGATCTGGTTTTATACTTCTTCAACAGAATATGGGAGGAGGGACGTTTTCCATTAGCATGGAGAACGGCTACAATTATCCCTCTGCTTAAACCAGGAAAGAACTCGGATGCTGCTACTAGTTACATGCCAATAGCATTGACAGGCTGTTTTTGTAAAACCTTCGAAAAAATGATTAATAGAAAACTGATGCAGCACTTGGAAAAACATTGCATCCTAGATAAATACCAGTGCGGTTTCCACTCGTCCCGCTGGACGCAGGATCAATTCGTTCGATTGGAGACAACTGTCCGAGAGGCTTTTGTCAATAGACAGTACTGCCTGTCTGTGTTTTTCGATCTCGAGAGTGCATACGATACTGCCTGGCGGTATGGAATTTTGAGGGACTTGATTGACATTGGTATCCAGGGCCGCATGTTCCATGCCATCGAGATCTATTTAGGGAGATGCACCTTTCGAGTAAGGCTGGGGTCTGTACACTCACGATGGTTTGTACAGGAAAACGGTGTTCCACATGGCGGTGTCCTAAGTGTTACTCTGTTTGGTATAAAAATCAATTCTATCGCGCGTGTCATACCACCATCAATCAAGCCGCATGAAAGGGGAATAGAGTACACTACTCCCTCCACACAGTTCACGAATTGGTCGTGGCTATGCAGAAAAGTGAACTCCTGTTCTAAAGAAATGCAGGGTTGCACCAAAAAACACCATCAGTCCACTATTCGCTGTATGTAGATGACCTCCAGATTGCTGTTTCCTCTGTAACCTTTCAATCTGCGAAAGGCGTGTTCAAATGACTATTAATAATGTGACAAGGTGGGCTGACAATAACGAATTTAAGTTCTCGGCGGAGAAGACTGCTTGTGTTTGTTTTTCACGAAAACGTGGTGTGATGCAGACGCCTTCGTTGACCATATACAGTGCACCAGTTCAGATAAAAACGGAGTATAAGTTTCTAGGGCTTCAAGCTCTCTTTCAGCCAACACATCAAAACGTTAAAACAAAAATGCCATAAAACCCTTAATATTCTGAGAGTTCTCTCCCACATGACTTGGGGTTCCGATCGACTGTGCCTTCTAAGAATCTATAGGTCGATTGTGCGGTCACGTCTAGATTATGAATGTTTGGTGTATGGATCAGCAAGGGCATCGACACTGAAAATGTTGGATACAATCCATCACGCAGGGATCCGACTTGCCACTGGTGCGTTTCGTACATCCCTTGTGCTCAGCCTCTATGCTGAAGCTAATGAAATGACTCTATAGAAAAGGCGAGATGTCCTAGGTCTAATGTATTCCCTTAGGATACGGCCTGTAGTACAGCATCCGTGTCGGGAACTAGTCGAGGGAACACGTTTTGAACGAACCTTCCAAAGTAAGCACGCTGTTAAGCCTCCCTTTTCATTGCGGAACAAGATCGCGGCTGTTTCGGCTAGCCTTCAGACAAACCCACCTGTTGCTCAACTTTTGGGAACAGTGGCACCATGGGAGCATGGTCTGCTCATCACAGACTTGTCACTCACTGAGTACACTAAGAAAAATACCCTGCCAGAAGTCTTAAAACAGGAATTCTTTGAGCTACAAAATACATATAAAGACTACACCAGCTTTTATACTGACGGCACAAAAACCGACTCCTCTGTCGGCTGTTCCGTTATTGGACCATCACTTAAATCTGTGCGGAGAATTATTTCCAGTGCAACTATCTTGACTGCCGAGTTATACGGTTTACTATTGGCCACAGACTATATTATCAAAAATAGGCATCCATACTCTGTAGTTTACACTGATTCACTAAGTGCTCTGAGAGCACTCAGATCCCTTGAGATAGCAAAAACCCTTTAATAACTCAGCTACAACATAAAGTGGTTGCTGCAGCTAGGGACAACAAATTGCAGATAGTATTTTGCTCGGTGCCTAGTCACGTGGGTATTCCCGGCAATGAAGCTGCTGATCGTGCCGCTTCCACATGTGCTACAAAGAAGGTTGATATTGACGACATACCCTACCAAGACTACAAAACGACCTTAAAGAAAAGTATCAAGTGTAAATGGCAAGAGGAATGGTCCCGCGAAAGCAACAACAAACTCTATGTTGTTGTTGCTTTCGGTCCCGTCATAGGGACCGTTTTTTCGAGGTACTCCTTTGTCGGTTAAGAATTGGCCACACACATCTAACACAGGGGTATCTGTTTCGCCGAGAGGATCCACCTGCATGCGAACACTGTTCAGAACCGTTAACTGTAGTGCATATCCTTGCTGAGTGCCCCGCATATCACAGATACCGCCAATTCTACTTCGCCCAGTTTTATTCAGCACCGATGCCTTTACACCTTGCTCTCTTGCTTGAAGATGAACCTTTTATAAATCATACAATCATACAAATGTTTTTAAATTCCTTGAAAGCACTGGCTTTTACGTCGACTTTAAACTTGCTTTGCAATTTTAAATTTTTCATTCACATTATTTATATGGAGATTCATGCCCATTCTTTTATCCTATCACTGGCCACTAGAGCCCTCTTTCCTCTCTAGAAACCATTTCATGAAATAGTCACAGACTCTGGCGCTCTATAGCCTTAGACGCTTTTGCGCCAATAAAACTCAATCAATCAATCAATGAACCACAAGTAGGAGATGAAGGAGAGCGCAAGCAACTGGACTAAGTATGACTTGCCCCCAACTGTCGCCTGCGGTAACACGCGACTGTCTGTGTCGAGTGATACTTAGTCCAGCAAACTGAGAGTTCGTGACAGTTTGCTGTCAGTCATACTTAGTCCATTATACTTAGCCTAGCATAATTATTCCTTAATCCTATATCAGCCGACGCTACAATTCGATGAAGCCCCATTGAAAATAATACCTCAGCCCTGTTGTGTTTTTGGATCCCCTAAGCCCATCAAACTCCCTCCTTTCATACTCCTTCAATCCTTCAAACCCTTCAGTCCTTTAAAGCCTTTCAGTCCTTCAAACCATTCGGTTTTCCAGGACCCCTCAGCCCTTTAACCGTTTAGAATCAAATATAACTGTGAACAATAAACAAAAATTGCAGTTTGAAACATTATTGGAAGTTTATTTGAGGCACTGAGTTTTACATGCAAGTTGTAACTCAAAAAGACGATAAGAACTAATCTGTACTCAAAGCCGGAAGCTGTAGACAAAAGCGATCAGAACAAATAGAGAGAAACAAGTTCTTTGTCTCAAAATACACCCGTTAGAAAATCTTGAAGGGTACATCAAACCCCCCACAAAACTTCGACGGACATCTCAACCTATACAAAACGTTTGAAGGGCACGACAAAAGGTTTAAAGAGCTCTAGTGGGCGCCATGCATACACGGCTTTTCAGAACTCTTTCTTTTGTTCGTGCTTAATCAATCCAAGCTTCCTAAAAGCAGAAGATTTTATGTTGTCTACATGTTTAAACCAGCTCAAATGTTTGGGAAAGTACTGAAGGAAAAGTATTGTTTTTGTTCGTGATTCTAAGAACAGTTTTAGTAGTAGAATAAGTGTACCACTCCGGCCACCTGTCAATCAACGCCGAGGGGGGCGGAGCCTAACCCCAATCCAAACAATCACAGAGCAGTAGGGCGGGGCCCTTTCCCTCTCTCACATCCCAGTGACCAATGACAGGCCGTGGGCATCGATGGCCCCGCCCACAGGGCATCAGCCAGTGACCAATCGGAGCTCGCCCGGGTCCCGCCCCCCGAGGTACGCGGTACGTGAGGTCACGTACCTCAAACCTCAGACCTCAAACCTCAAATCACAAGCGTGGTTGACCAGGTGTTGACAGCTGCGGTCATCATCTGATAACAACCATGTGATGTCACACAGGGTCCGAGCTTCGTTCGACAGAGGGCGCTATAGGACTTGAATTGCGGCGCTCAGGGCGTCTCACGTGTGATGTCACAGGGTTCGAGCTGCGTCCGACAGAGGGCGCTCACGTGATGTCGCACAGGGTTCGTGCTGCATCCAACAGAAGGCGCTGCGCTCCGGTCACATACTGGCTAGGTGGCGCAAGCCGCCGCCCGATTCAAAGGGTTCAGCCCCATCCATCCATCCATGACGGATGGATCCATCCATCCATCCATGAAGGATGGATGGATGGGGCTGAACCATCCATCCATCCATGACGGTCACGTGTTTTGAATTTGAATCGCTGCGCGGTAAATGCCCCTTTTATTCGATAAGAAAGCTACTAGCACATTGCTTCCGAGACCGCTTAAGTCGGGTTAGTTGTTCGTGTGTGTGTGTTTGCAATTCAGATCACGTGTTTTCCTGCCACATGGCTTTTGTAATGCGTTTAAAGACAGGATGCGTCATTGCCGCAGGTTATGTGACGATGGTCGTGTGACGTAATGCATCGCTGGGCGCTAACGTTGCTCGTCTTCCTATCACGTGATTTCGCGCGTCTGATTCAAGCGGTGCTCGCGGACTGGTCACCTCGGGAATGGCTTTCGTAATCTGGGTGAAAAAAACAAACAAACAACCCTCCACGGAATTTGAACGCGTCATTGCTCCAGGTCATGTGACGAAGCCTATCTACAATTTCGTCATGCAGGAACAAGTCTAGACAGGTTTTGATATGTCTCGAGAGCTCGGAATGTTATTTTCTTTTTTTTTCATATGCAAATGAAATACATTGTTTTGACGCTCCGCTCGGTCGCTTTTGTTTATTCAGCTGTCGCAGTTGGGCTCGGAACGTCACTTGTGCGCCGGAGGTCAATCTGACAATATGCACGTGCGTGAACGTCTCGATGGCTGCGAAGAAGAACACACTCGATGGAGCGACGTCGAAGCCTGCGCTGCACATCGAAAAGCAAACAACAACTTCTTTGTGTCTGCGTTGGATCTGCTGGTGGACCTCGTCATTTTTGGCAAGTTCGTTCCATATGAAGTGGACCCCGTTGTGTTCAGGATAATAACCCACGTCTACGAGAGCTACAAGGGGCGAGACAAGGAGTGGGAATCGCACGAGCAGCCCTTTGTGCTCTTATCCCATTGGTCGGGCAAGGTGTTGACCAAGGTGACCGCATCGGAGACGACGGACGTGGTGGAATTCATCGCGGATACGCTGAAGACCATCAAACGCGCGAAGCAATATAAGCACCACATCGAAGCCACCGACGTTCTTCGATATCGCCTCATCACCGTGGATACCGTAGACTCGTGGAAATGAAATAACTAACCCTAAGATGACTGCGTGTCTCTCTCCTGTGGTTGGTCGCCTTGTTAAAGACTGGACCCTGATAGCGGTCCGGTCAGTCTGCTATCGACCTACGTACAGATCGGTCGGGAAGAAGCGAAATGAGGGATGAGTTTTACGTGAATCTATTCTCAAATGCCTCGTCGGAGATTTTTCACGACAATAGTTTGAGCAAGTTCAAAGTACAATTGTCCCAACCTATTATATTAAATGAACCGTACGAGGTAGCCCTAGAGGAACTTAACTTTCCATTTAGCATCAAGAATGTGACGAGCCCATCTAACGAGCTGTACTTGGTCAGGCCTACGGATGCCGGGAAAGTGGAAGGCAGCAAACAGCTCCGAATACAGCCAAAGCGAGACTTTATCGCGCTGGTAAAAAGTGCCCTGCGAGAGCTCTTTGGTCCCAAGACGAGCTTCGAGCGAAAAGGAAAATGTTACTCTTTAAGCTTCTAGAGAAACAACGCACTACGCATGTCCCCTACATTGTCGAAAAAACTCGGATTTGCAGAGATCGTTTTTGGATCAGGTCAGCCCGTGGAAGGCAGCCCCGTGGAGGAAGATACATTCGATCGGGAGGTAGAGGTAGAGCTGACGAGGGTAAAGCACCTGATGACTCAGGACCGAATTGAGAACCTCGAGGGCTTCTACGAATCGCCCGAAGATCTCATTAACGCGATAAACAGCGCCTACCAGTCTCATCTTAAGCTCAATTCCTCGAAAATATTGCTTCGTTATAATCCATACATCAAAGTCGCAGAGTTACAGTTTCACCACAGCGGGTATATCTTAATCAATGCCCACTTATCCCACATGCTTGGCGTCGGCCAGAAACGCGTGCACACTTCCTTCTCGGTGGCAGACCGTGATGTTATATTATTTCCCAGCAATTACATTTTTACCTATTGCGATATCTTAGAAGCGGAGCACGTCGGCGACGTGAAAGCCCCTCTCTTGAGAGTCATCCCATTCGTAGTGTCAAAACGAAACGAAATTATATCGTATTCTTTCAATCTACCTCAATATAAGAAGGTGATCGTAAAAGAAGTCAGCACCATTTGTCTCGAGCTTGTTGGCGAGAGAGGAAGCTACATCCCATTTCTGGACGGATCGGGTCGCGTTGCAGCCACTCTTCATTTTAGAAAATGCACGTAAAGTCCCCACCGTGTTGTTTAGAACCTTTCTCGGGTTCCGGAGAAACACCGCTCACGCATTTTGCGTCCGGGCCCCTGTTCCAAGTTGGGAGCGGACTACTGTCGGACATTTATCAGAGGCTATCGCCAGTGTTTACAAAGCGAGTGGCCCCTTACCTGGGTCGAAAGCTAGTGTCCACGGGTAGAGATATCGCAGAGCGAATGAGACAGGGTTCCTCGCTGAAGGGCGCCGTAAAGAAGGGAATTGGCCGCACGTATCGAAGCACCAGAGACGAGTTTCTCCAAAAGCTGCAGTCTGGCGGAGGGCATAAAAGAAAGGCGTCCAGCCAGTGCTGTTCAGTTTCTGGACGACAAAAGAAACGAAAGGTCGTGCATGACTTTTTCGATACCTAAAAAAATGACGGGCGATATTTTTACCCTGCACGAGCGTTCCTGTCTGTGCACCAGCGGAGAGCTCGATCTGTTCCCTCTTCCGCCTACGTCTTTTGCTTTGGAAAAGTCCGAATATATCGAATTCTTTCCGGTCGCCACGACCACACCCACTTCCGCCTTAGAATTTCACGTTCCCTCTCTAGGACCTCACTTTTACGATCTGAAATCAAGCTTCCTACACATCCAGTCAAAAATCGTGCGAGCCAATGGCGATCCCGCGAGCACCACCGCGACGGACGGAACTGTCACCAGGGTATTGAACCGAACCCGAACCGTGAACCGAAAACCGGAAAAAACCGTTATTTTCTCGCGAACCGGAACTGGAACCGGAACAAAATAAATGTTTTCGCTCCGGAACAGAACCGATATGTTTTCCATGCGGTTTTCGGTTCATACGCGAAGTCAGGTCGCGTGAAAAGTGCGTGGCTAAAAACACAGTTCCCTTAAAAAAAATAATAATAAAAAAGTTTTTTGCACAAACCAGAGTTGATTTGGACCAAAATAATTTTTTCGTTCCTGGGCAAAACTGATAAATTATTTTTGCGGTGTTTCGTTCATGTAAGTCAAAAAGCGAGAAAAATAGGTAGCGGAAAGCTCTGTAACGTTCCATTATCAGGTTTTCACATAACGGTCGTCTTCATAATTTATAAAGTTCGCCTCGAGAACTCAAACGAAATAAGCACAGTAACTAAAAATTCTCCGGGATTTCTGGTCTTATATTGGTGCTCCAGCCATTGACCATGAGATAACTCTTTGAAAGGCACACGGGGCAACATCTCAGGTCAGAGGTGATAGATGCACCCTCTCGCTTCACTCTCAACGTCAGCCAGGTATACAGCGTCACGTGTGCGTCTCCTCGCTGAAATGAACGAGGAATCTTCTGACTCCGAGGAAGAGGTCGGCTCCAGTGACCCTGAAGTTGAGTCCCACGCTCTGCAATATCTACTGGAGAATCCTGAGAGCGCACTCTCTGACAATTCCGGCTTCCAAGAAGGGATGAGGCGCACCGCTCACACGCTGCAGCTGGGAGTTAGGGACGCCTTGAAAGGTTCGGGCTGCCGGCACATTGTTGAAGAAATCCGTGCGCTTGTTAAGAGACTACGTGTGCAACCTGTTATGTCCCTGATCAAAAAGCTAGGGTTGACGAAACCAGTGCTTGATTGTCCAACGCGGTGGATGTCCACGCCGCATATGCACACCAAGCTACTTTAACTAAGAGGCTTCACTGGAGGGTTGCTGTCAAAAGAAGAAAGCTCCAAGTCGACTGAAGACGTATGGGCGGAAGTCGAAATGCTCGCAGTATCGCTTCGCCCGGCAGAAGTGGCGACGAAGACATTGCAGAAGGAACAGCTCACTGTAGGAGATCTCTATGGAGCATGGCTGAGGTGTTCTATAGACACTTCCAAGATATCGTCGCCGTTAGGGAAGGCCTTGGTCCAGTCAATGAAAAAGAGGGAGCGACAACTTCTTGACACGGATGTATTCTGTGCTGTACCGGGTCACGTTGCATTTGACAAAGACTTGGAGCCAGATAACAGCTCTGCAATGCGAGCAAGATTCTACCCTTTCTTCTGAAGCTGCGGCGGCTCCAGAAGATCCGGAAGACGCCCTGGAAGCGCTCCTCAAGGAAAGAGCGGTTGAGGCTGGCGTGCACGTTCGAGCTACCAGTAGCCCACTTTATACAGCATGCCTCCTGCAAATGCTAGACAAGGAGCCGCGGCTTTCAAGGGACGCTAACATGTCCGTTTCGAGAGGAGAGAATGGAATGTCATTTAGAACTCTACGCACTGGCGCAAGTAGCCCTGGGAGTTCCTGCGACCCATCTCAGCGTGGAGCGAGCCTTTTCTGCACTGAAATTCACTTTATCGTCTCAGAGGTGCCGTTTTTCTCCGTATATGCTTAACGACATCCTGCTTCTTCGGTCAGCTGTCTGACATTGAACTGCGCTTTCACCCACGTCCCGAGGTGCCCCAGCACGAGCTCGTTCGTTCCACACAGTAATGTGAGCCTTTGCTTTTTATATGTAACACTTTTATAAAATATTCGTAGTTTAGCTTTTGCTGTCGTCAATTGTTTTTGTAGCATGAGTACGAACCGGTTCAAACCGGTTTGAACCTTTATTTGTTCCCTCCGGAGTTGAACCGGAGCTGAACCGTTTTCTCTGAACCGGAACGAAAACCGGAACGAAAAACATTTCGGTTCGACACCCTGTCAGTCACGCACGATAAGGTCATACCGGTTCAGGCATTTGGAAGCTCCCTTTTTCAATACTTACACGTGTATCTGAATCAGACTTTGGTGAGCCAGTACGAGAATTATGCTTATCGTTCCTATCTCGATATTCTCCTGCACGCAAACCAGACGAGTAGGGATCACTCTCTTTCCGCGATGTTGTACGAAAAAGACCCGGTAAATACGTCTGAAAAGCTCGACATTCCCGCCGATGCTAAGGGACTTATGGCACGTTTTAAAAGAACCGAAGGAAGTACGCTCTGTGATTTGTTTTGTCCTCTTATGAGTGACATATGTCACCAGGACAAGCTTCTCTTGAACGGGGTGGATATTCGTATCGTGCTGCGGCAAAATACCGAAGATTTCAGGCTCTTGGCCGCTTCGACGGTTCCCCAGAAACACGTCGTCCAACTTCCTCGCATTGTGCTCTACATTCGACGCGTGCAAGTTGCCCCGACGGTGCTTATGGGAATCGAAAGAGGTCTGCAGTCCTCTCCCGCGACTTATCTACTACGTGGGGTGGAGATCAAGACCAGAACCGTTTCGCCCGGTGTGTCGCACATTGTCCTCGACGATCTGTATCCGCATCGAGTGCCGTCAAAGCTCCTCGTCGCTTTCGTGAAGAGCGAGGCGTTTCAGGGAAGTCGCGAGCACGACCCATTCAAGCTCGAACACTTCAACTTGAAAACGGCGGTCCTGGACGTGGGCGGATCTCAGCAGACGGAGCAGTTGGATTTTGGTCAAGATCTGTACATGAAGGCCTATATGAGCTTCCAACACCGCCTCCATCGAAGAGTCGTCCCCTACTCTAAAGGTGCCTTCTCAAAAGACTCCTTTCTGCTTTACTATATTTTGACTCCGGACAGGGAAGAGCAGAGTCTTTGTCCAATCTCCACGGCGAACGTGAGACTCACCTTGACCTTCAAGAAAGATCTAACTAAAGCCATCACCATTTTCTTTATGTCAGAAACGCCTCGCGTCCTGGAAATTGACAAGGAGAGAAACTATCAAGTTTGCCGCTTGAAATGGAAGAACGATGAATTTTACCCAATGTTCGCGGGAAATCATTGCACGCGTCCCTGGTTTCGTGGCACGTTCGCGTGCGACGAGATCGGTCAAGAGACAGCGTCACCCGGTTTTTACGTAGTGAATACGGCACCGAGGTCTTCGTTCGGTGAACACTGGGTTCTTTTCTACGTGTGCCCAAAGGACAAGGCAATTAGTTATTTTGACAGTTTCGGAATGATTCCGATTCACGGGGAATTTTACGACTTCATCGGAGACGCAGCGAGTTTCTTCTACTCCAAGAGAAGAATTCAAGGGACTCTGTCGCACACGTGCGGACTTTACTGTTTATACGTGGGTGCGCGCCTGTGTTGCGGTGTACCGCTCCGCGAATGCATCCAAGCTTTCTCGTCGAGCGACTACCGACGGAATGACACACACATTTCCATACTCGTGCGCAAGCAATTTCCTTCTCCTGCGCTAAAGCTCACCTACTGCTCCGCTCTGTAACCTGATCTCGAAATAAAGCCACAAAAAAAGGACACAAAGCGAGGATGGATTTTTTTCTTTTTTTATTCAATATGCATGCATCTAAGATATTCTCAAAACATGGAGAAACAGATGGCGCGCGCAAAAAAACACGAGACTGAAAAACAAAAGCGAACGAGCGGATTGTCAACACAACGTATTTAATTTGCATATAAAAAAATCACATTCCGAGCTCTCGTGACACGTCCAAACATGTCTAGACTTTTTCCTGTTAGGTACGTACTTGTATCGCGCGGTCAGCTCCGTGCTTGGGGAGCATCCGCTTTTTCTTTTTATCGGTTATCCTTCGTTGGGTAAACACTGTGATTTGGGTATACGTTCGGGCGTCGCTATAAACCGCACTGTTGCGACGCGTGTGAGCATTTATCGTGAAGCAAAAGCCGCGCGAGTCTCCCGCCGCGCGGGCATGTGCTTCGCGCGAGTACTTAGAAACGTGTCTGCGATGCCTTCTTTTCACTCGTCTACGAGCGTAGCATGCATGGTCATGTCTTCGGGCCTGGACAAATTTCGTTTCCAAACGCCGGCGTCAATCACGATGATTGGATCCTCTAAATCGGGCAAAAGCACGTATATTCGCAAATTGTTGAGATTTAGAAGAGAGATGTTCGACAAAGAGTTTCACGTCGTCTACTACGTCTACGTGTTTCCCCAGAGCTGGTTTTCGGAGACGAGCGGGGTCATTTTCACCAAGGAGATCCCGCAAAATTTAGACCCCGAAAGAGACTCGCTGATCATATTCGACGACTTTCTCGCAAATCGAACGAAGCTCAAAGACATTTGTGAATATTTTATAGGAGCTGCTTATCACTATAATGCTTCGGTAATTTTCATCACGCAGAACATGTTCCTCCAAGACGCGTACTTTAGAACAATAAGCCTAAATTCTTCGGCCTTAATTATATTCCGTTCAGTTAGAATTGCCGATCAGCTCCAAGTGCTATCCCGACAGCTCTTTGGGGGCAGTAGGGGGCAGGTTCTACCGCGTATATATTCGGACGCGTGTAGAACTCCGTTCAGTTACATTCTGATCGACCTATCGCAAACTTGTCCCGATTAATTTCCGTGTGAGAGCAAAAACTCTTGCCGGACGAGGGTCCGGAAGTCGTGTACGACACGTCCTAATGAACCGCATCACCAAGCACGCAAGATTCTTGCACCTGTTGTCGGAATCCAAATCGTGTAGGCAAAGGAAATCACTACTACGTCACGCCAAGGAGGAGCATCTAAAAATAATTAGGGAAATTTGTTTAAACCTGTGCGCCGGAAACCTCCCTCTCTCCACGGATATAAAAAAGAAAGTGAAGAGATTTGCACCCGTCATACGGTCACTGGGAAATCGAAAAGACACGCACAAGAACGTAAGAAAGACGCTGGTATTGAAGGGAGGTTTCCTACCCCTGATTCTTCCTGCTCTTCTAGGCTCATATCAACGATCGGGGGAAGAGCCATCGCAAAGGCTATCGGAGTCTGAGAAGCATGAAAAAGTACCATCTCGTACCTTACACAGAGAACATTCCCGAGATTTTGAAAGAAGACGACGACGAACCGGACGACATCAAGCTAAAGAAAATAATTCAAACGCTACACAAAATGTTACGTCCGTACACGTCGAATGAGAGTTGCGCACACAGTGAAGAGGTTAGAGCGACACCCATTAGCACGGAAGAACGGACAACGCAGACGAGCGAGCGTGGGGACGACCCTTTCGTCATAGTCAATTACTTGAGCAAAACCTACCGGCAAAAGGGTCGATCGCTTCTGGCTCTACTGAGGCCGGTGCTCACCTGGGACCCGCAAACCTTGGAAATTTCGATCGACGAAAAACCTCTACAGGGATCCAACATTGTGGACCTGGTTTCCTATTTAGTTTCACGCTCAAAGAAATTGCCAGTTCCGGTTCATTTCGATCGCGTCACGAGGTTATTGGTCAAAGAGAACCTGCCAGTGACCATCGTGAATCACGATCGCTTTAAAAGAAGGACCCTCAAAGCGCGGGCGACCATTAGTCGAGGTGCGTCTTCTTCTTCGGTCACTTCGCCGAAGCGCCTTCGTACCACTTCCCCTGAGCAGCGGAGTGCAGGATCACCGACCTCATCGCCGACCGCACCGGCTCCTGCTGATCCCGTTTCTATCGCACCACCTCGTGCCTCGCAGCGCCTGGTCGAGAGAGCATGGAAGAAATTCTAGACAAGGATTACTTTAACGACGAGGAAATCCTTTCCGCTTTTCACCCACGACACCGAGCGAAGGTCGAGACGACCCTCGGCGCGATTTCCTCGGTAATTGCCTACACCCCCGAGGGAACGCTGGTGGTTCACGGAGAGCCGCTCGAGGGATCCAGCATTGTAGAGCTTCTGCACTACGAGCTGTACAACAGGCAACCTCCTTGGATGAGAGGCGTCATTTCCTCTCTCATCAATTGTCACCTAAACCTGACGGCGTTTCGAGCTCGACACTACCGACCAACAAAGCGGTGCGCCCAGAAAGCATGTCTTCGTCACAAAAGAAGGGGAGCAAAGCCGTCTACTACGAAGCAAGTCATCCAGCCTCTTTCGGTGGAATCAACAGACTCGCACGACATACGGGACGAAGAACGGCGGAAAAGTTTCTAGAAGGATCGGACGCATATACGCTGTTCAGGGAAACCAAGCGCCCTCGCATTTACCGCAAAACGCTATCCTTGGGACTGCGAGACGTCTATCAAGCTGACCTAGTGGAAATAAAAAAAAATGCCAAATAAAATGATGGAAAACGATACATTTTGTTTGTGATTGATACTGTTGCGCCTCGAGGGCGCTCGTCGGGGAAAGGAACAGGACGACCCAGCTCTGGTGAACGATTTACTTCAACTTCTTTCTTTTCTCTCTAACCGCCCCCATGCCCGCGCGCGAGGAAGGATCGTTTTAATCTTAATTTTCAACACCCTCCCCCCCAAATGAGCAAGCCGCTCATTTGATCACCACGTCTCCAGTGGGTAGAGCAGCTGCATCGGTCTTCGTGTGGATGTACCTGAGGGCAACCTGATGGCGCATGCTCGTACGTGCCTGTCTCTACAGAGAAGGACCTCGGTGACGCGGACGGTTCTCCACAGGTGACCTGTGGTGCGGCCATCGCGAAGCAAAACCACGTCCCCAACTTTCGGTGGGCAGCTGCCAGCGGGTCGGGCGAGATGTGCTGAGCGATGCTCTTGGAGGTCTTGTTTCCCACGTCTCCAGAATTGGTCCACGACGAGCTGCTGCTACTTCCAGCGCCGGGAAAGGGTTCGTTTAGACGACGCCGGGGCTGCTCAACCTCAAGCAGGGTGGTCAGTCTTCTCCCGATGAGAAGTAGTGCTGGCGTCAAGACTGCTCTCTCCCAGCATCTGCTTGAGGGTATGTCAAGGGCCGCGAGTTTACTGTAGCCTCAACATCAATCAAGGTAGTCGTCAGCCCCTCGAACGATAGGCTCTCTCGTCCAAGTATCTTTCGTATGCAGACCTTTACCGAAGGCACCAGTCGTTCCCACCATGCCGCTCTCTCCACGATGAACTTCCACGTGATTATTGGAGCGCTGCAGTAATCCTGCGACACTGGACTGCGCATTATTTTCCACAAAGTACCCAAGTCTCTCGCAGCCATTTTGAACGTAAGGGCATTATCATTGTAAATTGTGCTCGGGATTCCTCTACGAGCCACAAAACGTCGAAGGGCCAGAAGAAAGTGTGTCGTGGCTACGGAAGAGACGAGCTCTTGGTGTGCAGCTCGAGTGGTTGGGCAAGTGGAAAGGGCAATGTAAGAATTTACGTCGTCCCCGTCAGTCTTGACAAACAAAGGACCCGCAAAATCGACTCCTACGACTTGGAAGGTGTGACCCTCGTGGACTCTGTTCTGCTGTGGCGGTGCGACTAGTGCACAGGCTGGCTGTGCAGAAAAGCGTCGGCATACTCGACACTGTCCGATCACCGCCTTTACCGTCCTCCGGGCGCTGGGTAGCCAAAACTTCTCACGTAACTCCGTCATCATTGCTTGAACACCTCCATGCAAGGTGCGCTGATGGGTCGAGGCGGCAACCAGCTTGCTCAGGTGGTGATCTGTTGGTAGAATAATAGGATGCCTCGCACCCTCCGGAAGTAAGCCATGCTGCAGTCGGCCACGGATCCGCATAAAGCCAGCTTCGTCAATTGCATATCCATTATCTTTGATCTCGCCGAGATGTCTTAACTTCGAGACAGAGCACAATTCTCGGCGTCAAAGCATTTATGCTGGGCATGTTTGATCCACAAGTGCTCTGCGTCTCGAATGTCCGCTGCCGACAAGGAGAGCTCCGTTGTCCCTCTCGGTGGTCGACAATTTTGGACGAAGCGCAGGGCCCAAGCCGTGACCCACAGCATCCTCGTGTAGCTTCCGAAGTTCTCTAAAGTCAAACCTGCTGGCAGGAGTTCAGTGTTCATCTTAGGGCCTGTTTCAAGGTGGTCGTTCAGGGATTCAGTTTTTGCTCTGTGAGCTGAGGCGTCGAAGACGACTCGAAGCTTCGTTATCGCTGACTCCGCACGTTATCGCTGACTCCGCACGATGCTCGATGGGGCATGTAGGAGACGGGTTCGCTGTTCTGGGTGTCCTCCTGAACTCTTTCCGCTTGCCCGTCATCTATATAGCGTGGGATTGCCTCGTCGGACTTTGCGACGGTGCTATCCCGCTTCAGTCGTCTGATCAAGCTGTGTAGTCTTGTGTGCGCTACATCACAGTCGTTCCCCAGGATTGATGAGGTATGCTTCCAGGGGAGAGCGACTTGATAGAGCCCTCCTTTCATCGGAATGTTTTCGTTGAAGTGTCCCATTGCGTTTTTATGATCCCGCAGTGCAGTCGTTGGCTCATCCACGATGCCAAGGCTGTCTAAATCCCAAACTTTTCGCAAAGCGGTAGAGTCGTCTTCGTGATTAACGCTGAGAACACATACAATCGCATTCATGGAACATGATAGCGCCTGCGCAGCGCTGGTGGGCCCTTGAAAAGTCCATCCCAGCACAGTTGAAATGACCACCAGCTCGGTGGCAATTTCAGCGCGTCGAATCTCTCCCGTGAGAAGTCGCCACATCTGGTCAGCGCCTATCAGGAGGCTTATACCAGCTTCTGATTTCACTGAGGGGAACATCAACTCGTCCGCGAGGTCGCCTGAGATGGTTCGTATGAACGAGTGATCGACTGGTGTTTCTGTAAGCTCCTTACATATGAACGGGACAACCACGGCATCCAATACATGGCTCGCCGTAGCGTACTGGCTCCGCAGATGGAGACGCACGACCTTTAATCGTTGGCTGGGATTGTTTGTTTCTTTGCTGGAGAAGGTGTTGAATTTCAGGTCGAGGTACCCTATAGTATCCAGTTGAAGCCTTGTTGCCACGTCCTCTCGGATGAACGTTTTCTGGCTTCCACAGTCTACGATGCCGCGAATGTAAGCAGACTTCTTGTTAGTCACAATCCAGCCCCTGAAAGTCTGCAGGAGAACGCTGTTGCCGCTAGGTGAAGATGTGGAACCCGCCGTTAAGACGTCGGTAGTTTCTCCGCTCTCGGCCGGAGCTCCACGACGAAGTGATTGTGGCGGCCACTCCGGGTTGCACATGGAGACGGCATGTCTCCTGCTACAGTTGGTACATCGAGCCTTGCTGCGACAATCCTTAGAGCGATGGCCTCTTTTCGTGCATCGGAAACATCGGCTATCCTGTGCAAGCCGCCTTTTCTTCTCATCTAAGGAGCTCCCGGAAGAACATGTGCTGGCACCATGATCCTCCTTTCCACAGAAGAAGCAAGCGTCATCTTGAGGACTTGAGTTTTGCAGAACCATCGTTGAAGGAATCGAGATAGTCTCTCGAGGTCTGGAAGCCAATGGTGGCAGATTCGCCGATGGACGCTCGTCACGTGAGGATCGCTCGCGGCTCTCGATTTCTACCCGTAGAAATTGAAGCAGCTTAGCCAGCTCTTCTCCCGTATTCCTCGGTATATCAACCATAGCCTCACGACGTGTCGTACTACTGGAAGTGGCTGCAATCTGATCAGTGAGAGTAGGAGGAGCCAGTTGTTGCGTATAGCTCTTGATGCGGTAGTACTATACTACGATGTGTGATGGCAAGCTGGTCAGAAGTATATCAACCAGCATAGCTGCGTATGTATCACTCGAAATACCCAGGGAACGCAAGCCACGGATGTTTGTTTGCACGTGATCGTAGACGTTCCGTAGTCCCTGTACGTCGCGCTCAGATTTCATAGCTGGTAGCTTACGCAGTCTTCCCAGATATTCGCGTTCGATTCGCTGTTTATCCCCAAAACGCTCGGTCAGCATCTCTACCGAATCTTGGTAACATGCTGCGGTGGCTTGTAGTCCAGAGATCATACTGGCTGCTGGTCCAGCGAGAAGAGAGCGCAAGTACTCGAACTTTTCCGGCTCAGAAAGACTTGTGTTTCGGTGTACCGCGACGTCGAATTGTTCCCAAAAGGGTTGCCATTGTGTAAGCTCACCTTGGAACTGCAGCAGTTGTAGTTTCGGGAGCTTCACTCCAGTCATGTGGGAGCTGCTACCTCTGTCGCCTCCGGAGCGTGGCCGTTGCAGTGTCGTCTGGGCTCGCACCTCGCTGACGATCCTTGCGACCTCGTCCTCGAAGTCAGCCACGGTGTTGTAGTCCTCTTCCAAGTCGTTGTCGTCGATGAGGGGCTCTATCTCCTCATTGACATTCCGAAGCTCGTCGTTGCTAGCAAGCAGTCTGTCACGCAACATTTCAAGTCTCTTGGAGTCCATGGGGTCCGATTGTAGCGCAGCTCGTATCTCATTTATGAGCTTGGTGTTCCGGCTGCGTCGAACCGCTCGTTTCTTCTTTAGTCGATCCATATTCACCAATGCGGCGTCCAACTTTGTTCAACTCCCGGGTTTCGGCACCAAGTGTTGCGCCTCGAGGGTGCTCGTCGGGGAAAGGAACAGGACGACCCAGCTCTGGTGAACGATTTACTTCTACTTCTTTCTTTTCTCTCTAACCGCCCCCATGCGCGCGCGCGAGGAAGGATCGTTTTAATCTAAATTTTCAACAGATACGTTCTCACGATTTCTCACCGTCGTCCCCATAGCTCGAAAGACGGGCGAGGAAGTTGTCAGGGCGTTGAAAATTGTCTTTTGCAAAATGGGGAAAAGCAGGCGTTTATGTACGGATCGTGGTCGTGAATTTTACGGAAGATTGGTTCTCTCGTTTCTGGAGAAAAACGACATTAAATTGTATTCCGTGAATTCGAAGCAAAAGGCTTCGATAGCTGAACGCGTACAACGCACCATAATGAGTCGGGTTTACAAGTACTTTGAGTATGCACGAACCAAACGATTAATTGAAATCCTCCCGGAAATCGTCAAATCTTATAATTTTAGCCACCACAGGACACTGAAAGCTAGGCCGGTCGACGTTACCCCACAAAACCAGACCGAATTTTTCTTTCACTTATTCCCCGATCCCGGTCCCGTGAAAATACCTCAATTTCGCGTGGGTGTACATTGTGCGCATCTCCAAAGATCGTCACCTTCTCGTGAAGAAGTACAAGCAGTCGTTCGCGGACAAGGTGTTTATCGTGGACCGAATTCGATTAGGTGTGCCCAATACCTACCACCTAGTCGATATGGTGAGAAAAGAGCCCGTTCTCGGCTCTTTTTACGAGGCAGAACTGCAGCGCGTTTCCCTGTTCGAAAACAAGACCTGGATCGTGGAGAAGAATTTGAGACGCCGACGTGCGCCCCATCTGCAATACCTCGTAAAATGGAGGGGCTACGATTCCTCGCACAACAGTTGGGTTAATGCGAAGGATTTTGAGCAATAAAAGAGATGAAGAAAAAAAATGTTCTTGTCCTTTACGCGACGCGTCGAGCATCGTGGGCTCTGTGTGCACATCGCAATACACAAACACGTAGCGAGTTTTATCATTTTTTATTCAAAAAGTTTGACAGGAGCAATATAGCTTCACGATCGAGATTTATTCCGTACAATGAGGCTTTCCTTCCTCCGATCAGTCGCCGAATTTGATAGATGTTCAGAGGACATCTTCGAAGGTACATGGACTCGCTGATGATGCAGCTGTCTTCACACTCGAGATCATGCTTCCGGGGAGCAAGAACGTCCAGCTCATTGAGACATTGCTTCAGCGCCTCAGTCTGATTCCTGTCCAAATTTACACCGGCTCTTTTCGGATAGCCCTCTTTTGACCATACACGTATTGCTAGCACGGATGCAGGACACTGATGTACTTTGATCTCCTAGTTCAGACTCATCTCGAGCGTGCAATTTCCGTGCAGGCTCGCGTGCGACATGCTGACGCCGATGGTGATCACGCAGACAATTAGAAAGGAGCGCATGATGAATGCGAGAAGAGACCTGACGGACGCGAGCGTCACCGCCATAATGACGGTGCGCCGTCGTCATATACCACATATATATAGGACATTGCGTAAACATGCGACAGTAATGGGGGCGCCACGAGGCTACGAGACCGCGAACACCGTTTGAATCAAGCGCGCGAAATCACGTGATAGGAAGACGAGCAACGTTAGCGCCCAGCGATGCATTACGTCACACGACCATCGTCACATAACCTGCGGCAATGCCGGATCTTGCTTTTAACCGCATTACAAAAGCCATGTGGCAGGAAAACACGTGATCTGAATTGCACACACACACGAACAACTAACGGTCTCGGAAGCAATGTGCTCGTAGCTCAGGGGGTAGAGCGTCGGGCTGGTGTGCACGAAGTGGCGAGTTCGATTCCCAGCCGGCCGCGGAGCCTTTTTTATCGTATAAAAGGGCATTTACCGCGCAGCGATTCAAATTCAAAACACGTGACCGTCATGTGACCGGAGCGCAGCGCCCTCTGACGGATGCAGCACGAATTCTGTGCGACATCACGTGAGCGCCCTCTGTCCGACGCAGCTCGAACCCTGTGACATCACACGTGAGACGCCCTTAGCGCCGCAATTCAAGTCCTATAGCGCCCTCTATCTCTGTGACATCACGTGGTTGTTATCAGATGATGACCACAGCTGTCAACACCTGGTCAACCACGCTTGTGGTTTGAGGTCTGAGGTTTGAGGTTTGAGCTCTGAGGTTTGAGGTACGTGACCTCACGTACCGCCTACCTCGGGCGAGCTCCGATTGGTCACTCCGATTGGTCAATGGCCCCGCCCACAGGGCTGATGCCCTGTGGGCGGGGCCATCGATGCCCACGGCCTGTCATTGGTCACTGGGATGTGAGAGAGGGAAAGGGCCCCGCCCTACTGCTCTGTGATTGGTTGGACTGGGTTTATCCCCGCCCCCGTGTGCTGTGATTGGTCGGATCGGGTTAGGCTCCGCCCCACCGGGCGTTGATTGACAGGTGGCCGGAGTGGTACACTTATTCTACTACTAGTTTTCTCAAGATTCAGGCTCCGACTAAGCAATCACGCAAAAACGTGCAGGATCGCGGCGCCTTTATTGTGCGTGATTGGTTTCGTCGGTGATAGCCAACCTAAAAACACGAGTAGCGCCTTGACGATGTATTTTTGGCACTGCTTGATTGGCTCCACCGAATTGTTGCGTCGGCCACGGTCCGACTTAAAGGAAGGCGGAGTAGAGATCGTTCATTTGTGGCGGCCGCTATGTTGAATTTTTACATAGCTGAGTTGGGGCAAATTAGAAAATCACCGTATTTGCTGATTGGAAGACGGTAGAATTCAAGGGATTTGTGCCAATATAAGAATTTTTATTTGGCCGTTTTTTTATGTTTTTTGCTACACAGAAATTTGAGACCGAAAATTTGGCCACGAATTTTTGGAATGTGCTTGGTAAATATTTAATAAGTTGATTCAAGATGGCAGTCACTGAATTCCAGCTCGGCCATAAAAATTCTTTACGCTAATTATTTTGTTTTCAAAATCGATGCATACTGTCTAATTGTAGGTAGCGCTAGGCTACTGTATGGTGATGCTGGCTCTAAAAAAGGACATGCATGCTGGAGTTCTTAAAATTAGATTTAGTGTACTTCCGTGGGCACACTATCACGCATATCAACAAACGGACTGCACCCAAAATGGCGTTGTTAATTAATTTAATAAATACCCAAGGCCGTGAATATAACATAATATTGAGATTAGTGGTATAAGAAATCAGTATTATAAAACATTATGAAGAAAGGTCAGGTAAACTTACATGCAACTGATTTATTTGACACAAACATATCTTTTTGAGAAGCTGATTCCACGACACTTTGCGCGCGTATGCCTATCATCTTCACTGCCCCTCCAGAGTCCGTTGACCCCGGTCGCATGCTAGTGTTATGGCTCAATTCACAGCAATGGTAAATATTTCTTTTCGTTGCTTTTTTGAGACATATTCGAGGGTATTCCGTAATGCTGGAAAATTCTCAACTTAAATTTTGAAAAATTATTAATTTCGGCTCCAGGTAAATACATTGTTGCAATTTATTTACAGATATTTATACCCTGCATAAATATGATCAGGTCAAAAGTGCTCATTGCGTGGGAGTCAATGCTATTTCACAAACGCGTGAATTTATTTTATTTTATGATGCTGAAATGTCGAGAAACCAACCGAGTCCAATTGTTTTATAATATTTAAGTATACCCCGAAACGAAACAATCAAATCAAATATACTTGATGCACCCGCTAGTAATAAACACCCTTAAAACATTTTGTTTTGTTTGTAATTAATATATTTGGACGATATACTTGAGACAATTCCGCCTTACACAGCGTGGCAGGCGCCGAAGCGTGTAGCACAAAGCTGAGGCGGACATAATTGATTCATAGCCTGTAGATACATTACGTGAGAAAGAAACTAAACTAGTAAAAAGTAGCTAAATTAAAAAAAAAAAAAAACTTTTTGACCAACAAAACACTTACGTTAAGATTGATTTAAAAAAATCTTGAAATGTTTTTTAACATTGTTACCAAACCAAACTTTTTTCCCGTCCTTCTGTTCGTTTTTCCATCTATTTTTCGCTAAATGTGGCGGGGAACGTGGCCTCACGTGACGTCATGTGTCTATGAACCTCGGTGAAATTGACGGTACGCGAAGTATACGTCAACGGAAATGCTTGATGTGACTTCCGGGGTACCCAAGGAAGTGTCCTGGGGCCATTACTGTTTTTGGCATAGGTTAATGATATTGTTTTTGTTGTTGCCCCAAGTGTGAGCATCCGTTTATTTGCGGATGTCTGTGTGTTTTTTGATGAAGTAGCGTGTCCAAGCGATCAAATTGCACTGAATGTGAGTTTAAATTTTATACAGGATCGGTGTGACAATTGGAAGATGAGGCTGTGTCTTGAGAAAAGTGTTCTTAGAATCACGAAAAAAAAAAAAACTTTTCCTTTCAGTGCAAAATAAGGGACTATAATGTTTCTGAGGTAGATCATTATAAGCATCTGGGCTGACATTTCACAAACATGTGAGCCGGTCTAAACATGTAGATGACATAACATCTGCGGCTTTTAGGAAGCTTGGATTCATTAAGTACAAACTAAAGAATGCGCCCTCCAATTCATTCATTTGTTTATTTTCCGTGCTCACGAACGACAAGTAGCCTAAGTAATGATGCACGGAGTCAAGAAGAGCACGCACAAGCAGTGGCCTGGAAGCTTCGGCTCGTAGAACATTCTAACCTAGAACAAGCAACACGATTCTCGAATTTACCAGAAGATCAACATTACAGTCAACAAAAATGCGTACCCGCAGCCAGGCATCGAACCCTGGCTTTTTGCGTGGAAAACAAGCGCGATAACCGTTAGGCCAAGAGCGCGTTTTTTTTTTCTTCATTGCAGAGGCAAAACATAAACAGTCAAAACGTTAAAAGTGGTCTAAAACACTTTTTGTAGAGCACATTAAAAACCTCCCATCTTAAGGAGAGGCTCACAAATGCCTAGCCAGTCGGGCTCCGGCTCACGGTTTGAAAGAACACTTTCCACTCGCGTAATGAGGCTGAAAAAGTAATACCGCACTTCTTTAGCATTGGGGTCGGCATGGCGGACCGCCATGCGTGACCTCCATATGCTACACAACCCAAGCAACATAATCAAATCAAAAAGAACGCCATTGTCATTCGTTACGTTCAAGAAGCGAATGCCGGATGGGCTAATGGACAACTGTTTCTTCAGTGTGCGTTGGAGGACGTCCCCCCCAAAAAAAACTGCATCCCAGCAAAAAATAAAAACGTGTTCGATGGTTTCTGGTTGTTTACATACAAGACAGCCAACCGACCATGGCACATAAATTCCCTTTTCCCTGAGCCATGCCTTAACGGGCAAAGTGTTGGTGTGCAGTTTAAAAAAGAAAGATTTAACGGAGGGAGGGACACACATTCCCTTGACCCGCTTTAACACATCATGGCCACCGGGACAAATGACAGCTCTATAAAGTGGTGTCGGGAACAAACTCATCACCAAGTCGCGTACTAGCGTTTTCTTGCTCACAACAGACAGGTTGTCTAAAGAAAAACGGGCAGATAAAAAATAAACTGCGTCAACAACTTCTTTCTGGTATCCAACGAGCCTCTTTGGCTCTCCGCCATGTGACGAGACAAGGAATGACGGCAGGTGAGGGGACAAATTGGTTTAGATGAACGTGCGTATGATTCGGTGCCCTTGATCTCGTAGAAAAATAAACCGAGAAACGAGTTGCTTAACGAACAAGTGAGAGAGTCCGAGACCACCGTTACGTACCCTGTGGAAGAGGCTGTCACGTCTCATACGCTCCCAGCTCGTTCCCCAAATGAACACAACAAAAACGCGGTGAAATATCTGCACATTGATGCGCGCACAATGTATGACTTGCGAAACATACCGAAGCTTTGAGATTAGAAAAAGATTACAAACAGTCGCTTTGGCAAAGATGGACAGATCACGCCGCCTCCAGCGGGTGGCTAGGCCACGAGCGCGTTGACTGCTTGGTCCGGTGCGCTCGCGGCAATATGCGAGTGGAGGACACAAGAACCCAGATCATTTATAAAAACATTGAAAAAAATTCGCCCTGGTATTGACTTTTGTGGTACACCAGAAAAAGACACATAAGGTTTAGAATGATGACCTAATATTCGAATGAAGTTTTTATTTATATCAAATAGTTTGAAACAAAACTTGTCAAGCTGGTTATTAGGGGAGAAGCTCCTTAGGGTCTAGCCTTGTCCGTCCGTCCGTCTGGCGTTCGTGCTCACAAAAAAAAAAGAAAAAATATTTACGCAGTCGACAGGAATTCGAACCTGTGCGGGGAGACCCCAATGGATTTCTACTGCATCGCCTTAACCACTCGGCCACGACTGCGGGACAAGTAGGGGGCTCTGAGATGTGGTAGTAACTCAAGAGCTGGGGATGTCATGGATGAAACGTTGCATGTAGCCGCTCAACATCCATACAGGAGAGGGCGCTGCGGTCAAATGCGTATATAATCGCGTTAAACTTTGCATGCATGGCTCTGCATTTCACCGACCATAAAGCAGTAATAATGAAGTAGAAACGAAACCCAGAACTCAGCACTACCAATGAGAAATAAAAAAAATATCAGCACCATCAGCACTATCTATGAACAATAAAATCAGTATCATCAGCACCGCCAGAGCTTCGCCCCAATTGGCATCATTCACCACGTGGAGATGCGGTAATTTTTTTTACCCCACATGTCCCCAATTTATGTACAAGAATTGAATGATCCGCTAAGTCAAACGCCTTCAACAGATCAAAGTATACGACATCCCCCTGACCACGCTGGTCGACAATTAGCGAAACAAAGTCTTGACATGAAACTAGATTGATTTCTAGATACCTGCCAGAGAAGAAACCATGTTGTGATATGCTAATTTTGCATTTAAAAGATTGTGACAAATGTTCAAATAAAACAATTTCAAAAACTTTCGAAAAAGCACAGAGCAAGTATACTGGCCTGTAATTCATTACGTCAACGGTCTTGCCACCTTTGTGAACAGGCACGATGACAGAATCTTTCCAAAGGTCGGGGAAAGTAAAACTTGGTAGAGACAAGTTGAAAATATGCGTTATTATGGGCGTCAAAATTGGGGAAAAACCTTCAACAATAAAACTTGGGATGCCATCAAGAGCCATAATGTAAAATTACGGGCGTACAACTTACTTGTAAGACCAAAACTTGAATACGCCAGCATTGTATGGGACCTCTTTGCCAATAAAGATATAAATAAACTATAGTGAGGTCAAAGGAGGGCAGTAAGATATATTTACGTTGAATTCAAACGATCGGACTTTCCCTCCTCAATAATGCAGATAAACGAAGTTGACTTGTTACAGGCAAGAAGGAAAAAGGCTAGGCTCAAGTTTTTGGTTCTTCTTGCAAATAGATAGTCTTTCTATTATCGCCACTCATATCTGCAACCTGTTACTACGAGACAAACCAGACATTATCAGCCACACTTTCTGACTCCTTTCTTTGCTCGCAGCAATCTCTTTAAACTTTCTTTTTTCCCCAAACCAATCAGTGACGGGAATTATCTTCCCACTGAGTTAACCGCTTCGTCCCAGTTCATGACCGCATAGGTTCTCACTACTACATTACATTCTGCTGCTCGTAGCTTTTATGTTCTGTATAAAAGTTTTTTATTTGAATCTCCTGTCGAAAGCAATGCTTGTATATTGTCGCGTACTGAGTGATTTACTCTCTCGTATTCACTCCTGGACCAGCGCCTCAGAAATGAGTTTGGGAGGGAGGGGGGGGGGGGGTGAGTACACTGCGTGCTCGACATGGTTGACGAGGTGAAACGCTCTCATCCCGTTGCTACCTTTCGCTAGTACTACAATGCTGTAGCCGAAAAGTGGAGTCGTTCTGTCCAACGAAATATTGCGGATGACCCGCAATATACCAACGAAACGAGTCATTGTGGTATCGAGTGCAGATCGTTAACCAGAAGGGGAAAGCAAAATTGCCTCGAACGTTTGAGACATACGAGCATTTGTTTGCTCTCGTCGCGCCACAGGGGCATAACTTTACCCAGTTAGAATCAGAGTTCTGTGCATATCAGTCCTACGCTGTGAAGGAAATGGTTGGACTGCTAATGTTCCGGAGAATGCATGCAAAAGAGTAGCCCATCATTTCACGCTGTGCACTCTGCCTACTGGGATGTCCCATGTTCACTGCCAATGTGGAAAGATCGCTCGCCATGTTTCGCGTTGTAAGTCGAAAGGAGCGTGCTGCAGTGGGTCAGTGCAACATAGAAAAATATTTATATATTTGAAACGCGAAGTTGTAAAAAGTCACAAAAAATGTCACTGTGAGTGTTGAAAACATTCACTGCGTAATAAAAGTGTATCCGTAGTTATCTAGTATTTCTGTAATTCAGCATAATCTTTAGAACAGGTCAATTTCACGCCAAAATCCTGAAAAACTGAATTTTTCGTACAATAAAAAGTTGATAAACAAACACTACAAAGAAGTCCAAAATTTGCGTGCCATAAACAAACGCTACGAAAAACCACGAATTAGCGAAACAATATAAACTCTGCATCACCCTCGGAATTCATTCAAAAATAAACTCCGAAAACGTGTAACCCTACCTGTAATGCATTAAATGTATTACTGCACTTTGAATGTAGAAGCCGTGGCCCATTTTGTTTCTGTTTATATTCTTGCTACAAATTATATTCTAGAGTAGATACCTCCTCAATGTAACCTTTTTAATGCAGTGATAAACATAACATCTCAAGGTGAGAAGCCGAATAAATATATTAGAAACACTTTATATCGAAGACTTCTCATGCCTTGAGAGCTTCCGAAGTTGCCAGCTTCTTTAGAAAATAGGACAAATTAATTTAACTCCAGTATTAATGCTGCAAAGGCTGAAGCGCGCACTACATAATATCTTTATTTTTTTTATGCAGCTTGTTTAGTTTGAAAACACCTCAAACGATGTTCGCTCTGGTTAACTAAGATAGATATCTGAATTATTCGAAAGGTGCTATATTATATTGAAAAGTACTATCAAAGAACTTCTGCAACACTAATTCTTCTTGTGTACATCTGTTCTCGCAAGCGCCAACTCCATTTTGGCATCACTTAATTTGCTGTTCTAATATTTCGTGTAGGTACCTCTCTTTTAGTTTTTATTAACTGCTGGGTAGTTTTTTTTTGTGGATTTTAATAAATTGTTCGTTTCCGGTGCCAGCACACCGGAGACAGGACCTCTTTACGTAAAATATGAGAAGCGTAAATCATAATTTTAGTGCGTTTTTACGTCTGTAAAAGCAGGTACATCACTTAATTTTTATTAACTGCTGGGTAGTTTTTGTGGATTTTAATAAATTGACCGTTTCCGGTGCCAGCACACAGGAGACAGGACCTCTTGACTTAAAATATGAGAAGCGTAAATCATAATTTTTAGTGCGTTTTTGCGTGTGTCAAAGCGCTTTGCTCGTAATTTTTATGTGACTGGGTACTCAATCTCTATTAAAACATGAGCACATCTGTCGCTCGCAATATTTATGTCACATTTAAAAACTGCTTTATAAAACACCCTGCTCCTCGTGCGTTTTTTTTTTTTTTTTTTTTTGCAGGTTAGTTGACTCGCGAATCTTTTAGACAGATTCACAAGTCAACTTTTGTGACTGTTTATGACTAAGAGATGACCTCTTTGTCATAAACTAGTCGGTTTGCATTTTTTTTTTGTCCCGAGTTTATTGTGCATGACATGCAGATTGAATATGTCTTTTGTGCGTAGACATATGTCTGTTGGCAGCATTCAGTGGAATTTTCATGCTCACTCTTAGCAAACGAATACTTGCATATCGTGCTGCTTACACACGAGATTTAATTTAGTATACCACAATACGTTTAGAGCATGTTTTTTAACGCTACCTCTAATCCCGAAGTTCTTTCTGTCCGTCCCTGAATTTCTTCCGCTAAACTTAGCGGGAAAATTGATATCACGAGAATATAAACGACTTCACTTTTTTTAGCTAAATTTAGGAAGAAAATGGATGTCACGTGACTTGAGGTCACGAGACGTACAGAGCAATTTAGTTTCCCCGCTAAATTTAGCAAAACTATTGACATCACGTGACATATACACCAATCCAGTTTTCTCGCTAAATTTGGCGGAAAAAATGGTGTCACGTGACGTTCTCTGTCGTAACGTGACGTATAAACCTTGAGAAAATTGATGGCACGTGACCTATGCTCCAACATAATTTCACAGATATACTTAGAGGGAAAATTTACGCCTCGTGACCAAAACATCCATTCAGTTTCCCCGCTAAATTTAGCGGGAAATGAACGTCACGTTACCTATACACCAATACAGTTACGCGTTACATTTAGCGGGAAAATTTACCTCAGGTAACACACGAATTATTTCAGCAATAGACCTTATGCTAAAAGAACCGCCGGGTAGATTTATTGTATTCGTGATCAATAATAAAATTTCCTCAAAATCGGAGGGTTCCCGTACCGATAGCTTCACCCGCGAAACAATGTTCTCGGAGAAGTGGGAGTCGTGGAAGTGAACTATGATCACCCGATGCAAGTCCTGTACGAACCCTTCACAGAATGTTTACGATAAAGTCCGCTCACTGACCTTGATGGCACAATTCACTGCGTGCAGCAGAGGCAACAGTACAGGCGCGAGCGCGTGTCTTTCAGTTTGGCTTGCGAAAGGAAATCAATCCTGAGAGCCATGTGTCCGCCCCTATGTCTTTGCCTTTGCTGCACACAACTCCTGAGATAAAGTTTAAGTGACGAGTTTTGCGACCTCTTTGCTCACAATTCATTTTGCAGAATTTCGCGGCCGTCTTTCTTTTCTTTGTTGAACCGAAACTGAAGAGCAACCCGTTGAGCGCACAAATGAATTATACTTATATCATGAAAACCGACTTAGATGTAGATGCGGCTCGTCCACAACCTAAAGATGTGAAGAAAAAAATTTGCGGCTCCTAATGGCAGGATTATGCTAGCTGGCAAGGTTTTTGCATGTGGTCTATTTCCTATAATGCATTTTATGCATAATAGGACTTTGAAGCAAAAGGTCGCTGCCAATTATTTGTTCACACTTATTCCAACAGCTATTCGTTAAATAATCTGTGGTGAGCGAAATTGTGCAAATGGTGCTTTTACATTTGCGGATTTACGGGTGGAGTCGCGCTGGCTGCGAGCGGTTTTTGGAGACGGGGAGCGAAACCCCCTCATCTCTGGCGGAAAATCTACATCGGTCCGGGACCCATATCCAGATTTTCCCCCCAGCAACGAGTGGATTTCGCCACCGGGCTCCAAAGTCCTCTCGCCGCCGGCGCGGATCCGGCCGCGAATCCGCAAAAGTAAGCCTACCGTAAGTGATTCACTGGACTAACTGATTCCTTAACTCCATACGTTGATCGAATAACTTAATCTTAATCTTCATAACGTGGATTGGTTTATTCACGTTACCAATTCCTTAGACGTCCCTAAATTGTCCGAAACACAAACGACCGTTGTCAATCTGTTATTAATACACTCAAACTATGGTGATCGAGAGTCATAATAAATTTACCACTGTCTATAAATATCCTTCGAACGTTTGAAGACGCTGCCGTACACCAGCAGAAAGATCCCATCTACCGTAATTATCCGAGATATAGCCCTTCTAAAATTAAAAGCAAATGAAGTGAAAATAAGGGGTAGGCTTACTTTCGCTGCGCCTTAAAAAAAGCTTTTACGTTTTGTGATCCTCTCAACTTGTGATCGCAGGAAAGGGCATTACTTATGATGAGAAAGTCAGAAGAATGAAAAACATAAGATCCTCGATCGGTACCACCTGGGCCGGCACAACCGATATTAAAACCAATTCAATATAAATGAATTGGGTCAAATGGAAATTTCATCAAAAGCCAATTGGGAACTGAACTAAGACGAAACTGGGACTCATTAACCCTTTAACAACCAAGTTATTTTTAAAAAATGTACAAACTTTCCCAATTTTTTTTTTTATTTCCACATATTTTTCCTTATGCCGTTTTGATTTTGCAAATACATTACTTGATTGATTTCTGATTGGTGTTAACACAAAACTTTTAAAAGAAAAAAGTTTATTTTTATGGAAGCTTTCCCTCAGTGCATGTACGAGTAATAGAATAACACGTGCTGAAATGCGCAGTATTTATTTGAACATACGCACCGTAACAAAAGATCAAGTGCCTAGACGTTTCTCCGTACTAGCGCTAACAAAGTTCCGTAAGTAACGATTCCTTGCAAACTTGTTAGCGCAAGGAACACCATCATCTTTTGGCGGTCCACCGGTTTCCATGAAGAACCCCGCGCTGCGAAATGCGGGACCGCGTAGCAGTTTGTCTCTGTCACAATGAGGTCAACAAAATCCCAATAGAAAAAAAAAAAAAAAAAAAAAAAAAACTTGAATTAGCCGAGAATGTCTTTTTCGTCAGTGGTTTGCCGCAGAATCCCAGGCACTGCACAAAACGGAAACCTCGGAGGCGCGGGTGGCGGGTTTTCAGTGTTTACGCGTTGCCACACTTGAACACTACCCAGCGCGTCGTCTTCTTCGTCACTGCGGTTGTCGTCTAAGTCCGTTTTTTCTTCAAAATCCATGTCCGACTCACTTTCAGAGACATATTCGATGTCTTCATCGTTGCTACTGTTCGAAGTTCCGAAAAAGAGAGCCTGTTTCCGAGGGCCGTCACCGGCATCACTCAAGCGCGCTGCCATTTATGATCACTGTTGCAAGGCTAGATACGTGCCAAAGGCCAAACCACGCTATGTTAACGCGACCTCTGTTGCCTACCAGTGTTGAAAATTGAAACTAAAGCCGATGGACGAGCCTGTCTCGTGTTTGGCAGAGAAAGCAAACCATCATTTTGGCTGGACGAGTGTGACTCGTCATCGGCGATATTGGTACAACCTTCCATGAGGAGTACAGCTCGGGCCGGGTGGTTAAAGGGATACTGAACCAAAGAATTTTGTGTCCATAATAAGTGGCGCACGTTCTTTCCACGAGCCAGCGGCCGCCGGTGTGCGCGAGCACACGCAACGAAAATGACGTCAAAGACCCCCATTCGCGCTTAAGAGGACAGTGAAATGCTATAGGCTTCGGGCCAAAGGAGAATAAAGACAGGCTTTTCAACTCTACAAGTGAAAGCTACGTGCTTGTTAGACCATAAATTGCTTACCTTTTACACCAGACACCACTGTGTAGATGAAAAACTTGTCTTTATTCTCCTTTGGCCCGAAGCCCATACATTTCACTGTCATCTTAACCGCGAATGGAGGTTTTTGACGTCATTTTCGTTGCGTGTGCTCGCGCACACCGGCGGCTGCTGGCTCGTGGAAAAAACGTGCGCCACTTATTATGGACACTAAATTGCTTGGTTCAGTATCCCTTTAAAGGGGCGATGCAACAATTTTTGTACTTTGCGCAAATACCGCTTAGAACGTATCCCTGACGTTAATGACCTATGAAACACGCGTTCGTTTTTCACCCCCCGCAATAGAAGTCCAAGTAAAAAATTAAAGAAAAACGAGCAGCGTTCACCCCCTCAACTCGCAGCCAGAACAAGCGGCCACGTGATCTGGAGCCGATTATATGCCGCCAATGTTGATCATAGCCACGCGCTCGGGTTGGCAAAGCACAGAACACGCGCTGAGTTCCAGACATTGTTATGGCTCGGCTATTGTCGTCGTTGCAGCGATTGACACGGGCCACTACTGCATATGCTTCTCGAGCTAGTAATTATCACGAGCCCAAATCGAGTGCCCACGCAATGCTCGGGTCCAATCTATGAACAGCATTCAAATATCGTCATATGGGTGTACTGCGATCCCCACGTTACGTCATCAAATTTTGCAAAGGAGAGATTGAATGAAAATGATCGCTTTTGTCTCTGAAATTACACTGCAAAAAAGGCGTTTCTTGGCCAGTGGCGTTGCGTGCGAGTATCCTTGAGCCCCACTAGTGCCAGTAAGCTCGTGTAAAGTGAAAAACACTCCAATTAAATATCGTTGCACAGCCCCTTTAAAGGGTTAATACAACGACCAAGGAGGGGCGGACAGAGAGAAAAAGCCCCGCAGAGCCTGACACCAGCCCAACCCCGCGAAGGGGCAGAAAAGGGCGACACCTGTTGGTCGGCGATGGGCGAAGGGCAATAGGTAAGGTGGGCCCAACAACCACCGCCGTAGTGATATTTGCTTTTCCCCTCCTCCCAAGGAGGAACCCCAAAGGGGTGCCCCCCTCAGTAGAGGGGAAGCAGGAAGGGGCAATGAACCAAAGTCCTTCCCAGTCAGCAATATTACCTTATCTCCCGCAGTGGTTAAGTAACACTGTTTTTGGTCAGGTCACCATTGGCCAGGACCTAGCAACTATTAGAAGTGGGCTATCTTTCGGGGTTTCTGAAAACAAATAGCAAATCACGCCATAAACAGGGATGGTTATTTTTCGGGGGAGGGGCATATCTTGGGATATTACGGTATGAGGAATATAGCAAAAGTCATACTTTTTTTACTTCTTCCGCCTTTCTCACGTTGTGCCGTTTACCAGAGAAACATAACCCGCTATTGCCTGAATGTGTTTTGCGATCATGATTCTTGGTACATATATATTGTGTGCGTGTCCACACCTTTATTATACGTTTTTGACATTGTAGTTCGCATTGGAAGAATAAAACAAAACACTGAAATGAACGGACAGAAATTCACTGTTCTTTCAACGAGCAACGACGAATTTATATGATGCCCATCACACTGCGAACACCCTTTCGGTCGCAAAGAAACTGAACGAAGACTGAAATACCAGAAAAAGATACTAACAAGATAAACTTAAAAATTGCTAAATTTATTTCTCTGAAACAAAACAAACACATTAAAGGATGCCTTTTCTAGGGTAACTTTGTCACAAGGAATTCCAGCTCATTTGTCGATAACGACAACGAAGGATCTGAGACATTGTCGACCCTAAATGCTTTATTAATTTCTCGCCCATACTTGTCCTTCTGTGAGCCAAGCACTGTAATGTTTGTATTGCTAGCGGTGCTATCATGATAGGTGCGGGCGCGCACAAGAATTAAATGGTAAGGGTCAGATGACGCCCTGTTAACCTCTGGAAAGTGTTCCAGAAGGCAAACGTTCAGGCATCGTCCCGTCTGGCCGATGTATTGGCCGCCGCATCTCAGTGGGATAGAATAATTGGATTTTCTTGGCATTTAACATGCAATATCTGCCCTGCAACTGTACAGTCGCCTAATTTTTTAATAATATCACGCGAGCGTCGACCGCCGGGACGGGCAATGCCGTGCCGCGGAGAAATGCGGCGTCACGGGAGAGATTGGACGCACAAAGCCCTTTCCGGGGAGCGTCGTCTGCTTGGCTATTCCGCTGATCGTACACAGCCCCTGCTCCGTAGCAAAGGAGCGCGTTGCTCCGATTGTTTATACTCCGTTTCACTTTGTGTTGTACCGCAGCCGACGCTACGAGCCATCTTGACCAGTCCATCGCTAAAAGTGTGTCACGTGGCGTTCCTGTTGGGCACAACTCCACGTGGAAGCACGATGTCACGTGGCACGGTGACAGCGCTGGATTGGTTTTGATGGCTCGTAGCATTGGCTGCGGTATATAGTCTAATGCATCATTGCATTCAGCTTGTCGCGTCATCGTATTTTTCTCTTTTTTTGGTGCTGACAAAGTAAACGCAAACAAAAAATAAAAGAATAAAAAAAATTACACCATCTTCCCGAAGGGAACCATGGGGTGATGCGGAGCATCGTGTTGGTTCCGAGGAAAGAGTCAGTTGCGTGCTGACGTCGAGAGATGGCGCCACCGACTGCCCTAGCGTTACCTCCTACGCGAGCCTTCGTCGCGGCTCGCGGCAGAGAAACTTGGAACGCTCGCCGCTCGCCGTTTATTTTTTTTCACACTTGAAGGAGAGGAGACTAGAGGAGGAGAGTTGCGCGTGCGCGCGCGGTGTGAGGAGAAGCGAACGCACGCGCAGTGCACGCAGCTGGTAGAGAAAGAGAGCGGAGAGAGTAACGCGCAGCTGTTGGAGAGAGGGAAGGAGGAGAGTTGCGCGTGCGTAGTTCGAGTGCCGACTAGAACGCCGACGCCGCGGGACATAGACCCGAGCAAGAGATGCTCCGTATCTAAAAACTAAATTAAACGAGATGACGCGCGGTTTCGTTCACGCCTGAGCAGTATCACGGTATCACGCAAGCAAGCGCTGTTAAGATCTTTGCTTAAAGGCGGTCGGCTATGCCAGCAGATAAGGAACAGGGGCTGTGTGCAGTCAACAGAATAGCCTAACAGACGACGCTCGCACCGGAGAGAGCTTTGATCGCACGCGCCTAATCTCTCCCGTGACGTCGCATTTCTCCGGGGCACAGCGCTGGCCGTCCCAGCGGTCGACGCTCGCGTGATATAAAAAAATTGGGCGACTGTACATACAGCCATACCTTTGCCCACAAAAGTGGGCCGGAAGTATTCCTGAAATAATTAAAAAATAAAAATGTGCCGCTGTTTCTTGAAAGAACTGTGAATTTCTGTCCGTCGTCCACTTCAATATTTTTTTATTCTTTTTATTTGTTATTTATTTCCAATACTGCTAACCCCATTCGGGGTTGTTGTAGAATGGTACCCCCTACAACAACCCCGAATTCAGTATGAACTATAGCTTATCCAACGCGTTCTGCTGCGTGGACTTAATTTGCAATTTTATTCCGAATTCCTTCTAACGCCAGCGTACAGCAGAGTATTTGCACACCGAAATGCTCTTGAAAGAAAAATAGAACAGATGGTTCTTTCTTAAGACCGTCTGTCATCAAGTGGTTCATACATTCGAGTGATTAACACCTCCATTGAGAGTTTTAGTAAAATTCCAAGATCGAGAGAAACCAAGCAGTCTAGTAAATGTTGTAATTGATATTTTGATGGCGCTTCTGGGTTTGGCTCGTTGACGAGCTTCCGAATGCCGGACACGTCTCGTAACTACAACTTCCCTGGCCGACCACCAAACTTCGAAGACACTCGTGGGCCTTAAAAACCGTTACTGTACATTAGATGAAATTGAAATTTAAAACAGTGTACGATATCAGCACCTTAACGTTTCGGAGTCCGGTTGCAAAATTGTCCTAATAGCCAGCCGGCTACGGCGAGGAGGCGCCAGCATTGAGAGTGAGAGCCCACGGTTATATCCTGTCTCGCTGTAACTTGGCAAAGGGTGAACGATAAGCCCCACATTGGCGTACCAACGGCTTCGATATGCGCTACGCATACGAGTGCAATGCTCACATATTGGAGCATGACGCAGCGAAAAGCCTGATACATCTTCGCAGTAAACGCCCACTCCAATGATACGTAGTTACGTTCCGATTGGCCCGCCAGGACCGTAGCTTCCGCGGTACTGGCATGTTACTCGATCACGGCTTCCTGCGATACCCAGTATTTCTTGCTTCTGACAATAGGCTAAGTGGTGCCACCAGAGTAATAGCTCACGTTTGAACAACGCAGCCGACACTCCCAAGCATACCCAATGTTTCTTGCTTCAGTCGCTAGATGGCGCTAAACCAAACAGCATTGCATGTTGCCTATAGTTCCGCCTCTTTCTCTGTTTCTGCCTGTGTGCTGATACCTTGACGTTTCTGTGATAATGACGTTGTTACCTCGTTATAAACTTGATTATATGGTCGCTGACATATTAAGAAAGGCAGGGTGTATCGAGTGCAGGGCATCTTCTTAGCGCTTATCAGTCAATGAGACGGCAGCATTAACCGATAAGGGCGCTGAACAAGGAATCTTGAATAAAAAAAGCGCGAACATGATCTGTCACGCTTTCATACCTTCAGCTCGGTCGTTGACACCGTGTGCACAAGGAAGGGGACAGGCTTAGCATCTCGAAACATCTTGGTTACGCATTTTCAACCCCAAATTATTTTCTGCTGCTACGATGCGGTGTATTAAATACAAAGGGCATCCATGGGGAATCAGGTATTATATTTATTTCTGAAGAAATTACAAGTGAAATGAGCTATTTTTACAGTTTTCTTGCTGATTATGAAAAAAAAACTTTATTGCGTAATGACTTGTGATTTTGTTTTTCAGTACCAATTAGTCATCTCACTCTAATTATTTTAGGACCACCACCAACAAGATATAATGCGACCTATAACTTGCGAAATCTAACTGGCACAAAGAATGCACATTATTTGATTTGAGATCGCACGACTGTTCGAATGCTTGCTATTCTTCAAAACGAATCGGCATAGAGAAATATAAACGTTTATTGTTGCGACTCAAGGAGGGGTTCACATTTTAGATCGCGTATGTATCCATGCAAAAGTTTTCACATTATTTTATGAAAAAATTCACAAGATGAGTACACCAGTTTTATGTACGGCAGCTGTCGTCCCAGATGATGTACTTTGGTGTAGTACCACATAAAAGATCGAAGATAAAATCACAGCATGTAATATCTTCATCCACTTGGCTCTCGGGAACAAGAAGACCGCAGGCGTCATCTGTCGTGGTGAAACGTAAAGTTGGGGAACCAGAATACATTTTTCCAAAAAAGGACATTCTCCAAAAAGGACAAAAAGGACAAAAAAGCACAAATAAGGACAAAAGGACAAGCATGTCAGCTCTTTGGTTTGTAAAAGTTTATCTTTCTTTCGACAAGCCAAACATTGCTAACGCGGAAATTATAACTATCTTACACCGTCAAAATTCCTAAACATTGAATCTATTTGAATTGATCACTGCACAAAAGCCATTCGCTCACGTCAACAATCATAATCATCTTGATTTCGCTAGCTCTTACCTTAGCTTAGATTGTATTGGTCAACTGCTTTGTGATTCCATCAAATGAAAGGCACCTACGCTTCTGGAGATTTCGATTACACCATAAAAACATATGACTTGCAGCAGTTTTAATTTTATTATGGCGCTAATGAAGTGACTAGAAAAGAAAACATCCGTATGGTGCGATAACCGGGCTAATTTAGGGCTACTATAAATTTCTTCAAATTAGGGCATATAGTTCGCGAGGTATAAAATGGACTGGAAATAATTATTTACCATTTACGTATGTTTTCCTGAGAATGACACAGTTTTGAGAGTCAGAGTAAGCGGCGTATATATTAACGGAGGTGTTTCCTGCAAGAGAACAAAATTAGTTCAATCTAAACATAAATTAATGGCAATAACCTTTCAAGTTGTAAAATCTGGTGAAAGAAAGTTGTGTTTTTTTTATAAACAGGATTAAAAATAGTACAACGTGCAAGATAATCTGCTTTATTATAGTAACCCGTACATAAAAAATAGTTACGTAAAAGTAGCAGAATGGAAATCTTGTCTACAAACGGTGAAAAGTATTGACATAAACTTTAGAATCCGTGTATATGTGAGTACATTGCGAGTTCTTTAAAAAAATCCTGGTAAAGATGTCGAAATAAGGCTTTGTTTTTTCAGGTCACTTACCCCCTTCAGGTTGAAGATTCAAAACGTTATGGACAGTATATCCTTCAGAAGAATCAAAAGTCACTGTGCCACGACTAAAACAAAACAACAATATTAATGCCTTTAATCACACATTGAAGCAGATCACGATGTTTAAAATCCGAGAATGTTGTGAGAGAAAAATAAGATACTTTAGAGCCGAAAAAAAGGGCAAAGGAGACGTCCTCATCTGTGCCTTTTTCATCGAGTTCAACTTTGCCGATTTCTTCCCTCACCACAGTCTCGAGTTTTAAACTCCATGATTCACAATCCCCAGACCGCCTGCACACTCACTGTCTTTACATGTTGAAGTATTCTTGTAAATATTCACCGACAATTTAGGTTTTATCAATATTATTTCGAAAATTGTGATATACAATGCGGCAATTAGGTGGAAGGATTTAGACCCCGCAGATATAAACATATAAGACATTAGGCGGTATTAAGAACACATTGAGATACGTGAACGAAAATTCCCTAGTAAAAATCTTATATGTATAAGAAATTTCTTGGTCCAATAAACGCATATGATTAATTAAGATCGCATGAGAACATGCAAGAACCTTATAAGAACATATAAGAATTATATATTATTATATAAGCAGTTATAAGAAACTGATAAGAATTTTCTTATAACTTCTGATATAATCGTTTATCGTTCTTATATGTTCTTATAAGGTTCTTGTACGCTCTTATATGATTTTATTTAATCATATGCGTTTATTGGACCAAGAATGTTCTAATATTCATGTAAGAATTTTTACTAGGAAATACATGCTGTTCACGTGCAATTCGTGCTGTTTACGTCAAAACGATGTACGGTCTGCTTAGCAAGCTGAGCAGACTGCATATCATTTTGTATAAATTATGTTTATAAAAATAAAATAAAAATATTCTTGCAACAAAATATTCAGTTGAACTAGTTGGTTTATGACTTGATAGAAGCGCCGAAGGACAGGGACAAAGTGAAGGAGGTAACGACAACACACTCACTCGTAACTGGAAATTTATGAAAACACACTGACTTTTAAATACTTTAATAAAATGACGTCCCTTCCAGCCACCCCACTGTCTTTCTAAACATAACATTTCCTTATCTTACAGTGCCACAGAAAGCACACTGATACACTTGGACAGGAGATATTGTGTACATGTGAAGAGGCCAGCTAGATGAGCGTGAACTATAATAAGTTATGGGTAAGACGGAACATTTTGAAATTCCTACTACGTACAGAGACCAGACATTCTTCTAAACTCCGTGGGGTCTTGTTTCCCTGAACTGTGGTCTTTAATTTTTATTATAGTTCCCTTTCACTTAAAGCCTCGCATGGCTTTCTCAATGCAATGCTCGGACATTAGGATTGTGCAACAAAACGTTCGTGTATTATTAAAGGGGCATTAAGGAGGTTTCTAAAAACGCCTAATATATACCGATAACTGACTCTGAGGGCTTTGAACATCTTAGAAATTCCCAAATCACGATCATACGCGGCCGATTTGCCTAATAAACAAGAAATCACAGATTGTAACACACCGAAGCCATCTCGGACGATGGGAAGAGCGTGTTCCGGCAACCAGGACGACATGTAACCAATGAGAACGCGACATTTCGTGGAGATCGGAAACACTGTTATTACGAAGCCTGTACGTTTTCGTAGATAATAACAGCAAAAAAATGTATAAGACAAATGTTCATTTTTCGCGGAGACGAAACATAGTACTGCAATATTCGTTTCCAAAATAGCGCGCTACGTTTTTTTTTTTTTTGTTTTTTTCGTCTTCCGCGGGAGTGAAGTGTCTAGTCATATGCTGGTCCGATCTTGAGCGCGATCGGTCTTCCTCGCGCAGATTGCGTATGCGACGCAGGGGTGACTTTTAACCATTGCTTTCCGATGAAACGATGGCTGAGATGGTTGGTACACGATCGACTTTGTCTGCTACGTCAGTACGACCGACCAAAACCCTTTGCCGGAGTCCGGCTGTTCGTGCTGTCCGGGCGACGAGTCGCGCGCATTTGAAATATCACTGCGCGGTTCTTGTGGTTGTTAGCGATCAAGTTTGGAAGAAGAAATAGAGGCAATCGGGGGCGTAGGCTCATAGGCCCGTCTGTCACTGCATCTCACTGCGCGGGTCCACCAGTCAATGACACGAGGATCCTTTGCTTGGTATTGGCCGACAGTGGTCCTGGTTTTGGAACATGCTCCTCTCATCGCCCAAGATGACCTCGGTGTGTTGAAATCTTTCCGTTTTTCATAGAGAAATCTACCGCATTATGTCATGATATAGGGATTTCTAGAATTTAGAGCCAGCAGAGTGAATTATCGCCATATTTCGGCTATCTCAGAAAAATCTTCAGGGCCGCTTTAAGGACAGGCAAAAAACCAAACCATAGACTGTCTATTTTGCTAGACGTTACACACCTCGCCTGTCGTATAAACCTTTCTCCCGTCGTGCGCGTGTTTTTTGGTGCATAGTATTGAATGCGTGCCTTTGTCTAATTCGGTAACAACTAGGTGTTTATCAGGCGCGAAGGCTAGAATCTCTGCGCCGACATGGAGGTTTATAATTTGTTGTACATTTTAAAAGACGGTGATATGCTCTTTTTTTTTTGTTTTGTTGCCTCCAAATGATTTTGAATAACAGCAATCATTTTCAATCGCGTTTTATAATAGTGATATTCTTTTTAGGTGTAATAAAAAAATGCGTCTAAAAAGACAAAACAAAATAATCATAGAGCGCTAATGTACGCCCCTTCGATATTGGCTCGAATGACAATTGATGAGGCGACAAATAACTGAAGGAAACTTAACGTTTAAGGGGGCGAACTTGCGCTCAAAACAATATTGAAGAAAGCTAGCGTCGCAGGCGTCGATGGCGGAGTATACATACATCAGGATCGAGCGCTGGCGCGAGACTGACTCGAGCTCGCCACGCGAAGACCCTGATGTATCCGCGTGGGTTTTTGCAACATTCGGCGTGCGTACTTTCGTACCTCAATCAGACGACAAGGTTCCCGAACTTACGAGAACACTAAATTGAAAGAAGGAATAAAAGAAGCGTCCGCTCCCAGGAATCGAACGTGGGGCCTCCGCGCGAAAGCCAAGCACGGCAATCACTCGGCGACGCGCGTGGCAATATATTGCAAGCAAATTCTAACACCACAAAAAAAAAAAAAATTGTATTTTAATACAGTTAAAGTTTCGCAATAGCAATGGAGTTTCTTGAAAACAATTCTAGGCTAGTTCGTCGGACAGATAGTGTATTTTTTTTTCATTTCTTATTGAACGAATACCTCCAAAGCCATAGCATCGTCATTTTAAATAAGCGTACATAAACGTGTCCAACGCCGGCGTGAGTTTTTGAAACATATACTCGAATTTGCTTTCATAATGATTTTAGATTAATGAAAGTCTACCGACCTGTTATGGATCTTAGCATATTTACTGTTGTGTAGCAGTTACTAATAGAAACTTTCTGTTGCACTTGGGATAGTTCAAGTTGCAAGCTACTATACTTCGTCTCATCCTACGATGGACTAAAGGCCAAAGCTACGGGCCGCCGGGTCCAATCATGTTCCACGCTAAACTATGACATGCTTAACATTGATTAAGGATGGACGAATAATGCTCCTGATCAGAATGCGCTGCGTCATTTCTATAGCTTCGACACTGCAAAGAGCCTGTATGTCGTGGCTTTCTTTGCAATGCAAAAATTGATGAGTCACTCAGTAACGTTCATTGAAGCGAAATACCAGGCAATTTCTAAGTGGCTCGTGATTGGATCTGGTGGTTCGTAGCTTCTGCCTTTAGTCCATCGTAGGGTGAGACGAAGTATAACATCGTGTTTTCTCAAATATTCAAGGTGGGGCAATTTTATATTTTATTCAAATCGGCTTTGGGGCCTAGGTCTTGTGATATCGAAAAGCTTGTAATTAGCATTATTAATTTTATCTCCGACTAAGACGACCATTGATCGCTACTACTACTTACGCTGAGATGTTTTCATATTGCGAGACAAGCGGATAGGCACCGTTAACTGCTGGACCTGTTTGGGACTCCTTGATGCACGTTGCATTGCCGCCGAAAAATGGGTCCCATGGGTAGTTTCTGTATAGTGTGACCCAGGACTCACTGAGCGGGAACCACTAATTTTAGGAAGACAAAAATATGTGTTTAATATAAAATCAATATTGAATTACATTTTCGTAAACGTTTAGCCCTATTGGTGTTGTTTTGTAGCAATTGAACTTACTATTCATTAGCAGTGAAATTAATAAATGCGTGAATATGAGCACACAACTTGGCTTAAAATACTTTACACTTATTATTTAGTGATGCTTCAATTCATCGTTACACTTCCCTGAAAATGATAATGAATCACTGTTATCAGGATTTTGACTATAGCGAGTACGCCGGAGGAATACAGAAGACAAAGAACTACATATACCGGTTTATCTTGGAGTGGTACTGTGATATACCACGACAGCGCGGATAGGTAATCTGCATATACTAAGAAATATAAATAAGAAATCTTGTTCCACTTTGGCAAAGGAAAAATAGGTTCTTTTGACTTTTGCCACTCTCCCGCTGGAGTAGAAAAAAATATTCCGTGTGCGTTACGACGTTTCACTTGACAAAACGAAGCTAGAGGTACATAAAACCTGATATTTAATGTCTGCTCTACTGTTTCATTTTACGGAAAGTATCTCTATAACATTGTAACAACTGTTTTAATGCGAGAAAGTATCAGTCCCTTATAAAATGGGTTTTTCTTTATAATTTTAATCAGTTCTCTTTTGAATATAAAAAATGTATTGCATAGACGCAGGCGATCAGGTATATACATTAAAAGTATTGTTTAAATATTTCAAAATGTCGGCTATGAATTGTTTAGACACCTCACAATGCCAATTTTACAACGATATAGTATATTTTTAATTGCTTTTAGCGATAATAAATATTTCTTCTTGTATTTTCTATAGAAAATTAAGTGAAGCTTGAATGCATTGGGAACTATCATACACAAAACCTGTGAAATCCGAGTTCACTTGCAGTGAGGTGATTACAACAAAATGTGCAAGATTATAGCACATGGTAGGTCATAGATGTGGAATTGCCTGTCACCGAGAAAGCTTACCTCTTCCAAGTCCTGATACTTCCCAAGTGCCGGATTAAGATCGAGATGGGGCGAGCTACTGGCGGAGTAGCCAGATATCAACACCATTTGTAAAGCAGCCAGAAGAAGAGACATAATTTCGACGATGTAACTTCTTTCTAATTAGGCTATCCTTTGTCTAGGTTGGTATCTGTATTTCGTAGGTACGTTGGAACCGTCGACTGAAGTACGTACACGCTTTTCGAAAGCTTTGGGTTTTAAAGCTTTAAAGCATGGCATATGTATATATAATCGGATACGAGTGCTGGGCCTAGGGACGCCAGCTGTTTCCTTTTTGTAATATTTTTACAACATCCTCGTGTGTCATAACAACCGGTAGGCAGGATGTGCAACAAGCATTACACGCGTGAAAATAAACAAAGAAAACATATACATGAGAGTAACGGCCTGTTATTTTTACCTCTGTGGCACGCCTTTATAACGATTGGGTTGTTTCCTCTAGTCGTATATAGCAATAAATGTTGCTAAAGTTGAAGCCTGGGCGAGTTGGTATGACATACTAAAAGGTTAAAACAGCGCAAAACGGCGCAATTTAGTTGTGAGTCAGCGCTCTGTCTGTGTCCTCCTTACCCTGCCCGTTGTTTTTTGCGCTGTTTTAATCCTTTAGTAAACTAGCAAGTTGAGTAGTAGGTTTTGACATGACTGCACTATTGCGGCGAAGTCTATCTTAACTGGACCGCGCCGGACACCGGCATGCTTTTCACGTGATTAAATCACGTGGCATTCAGGCACCAAGCTATCAATGTGTTAGGAACAGTAAATTTATGATCCTGCGTGAAACATAAACTTGGTCTTATTTGAAATATTAGACGCTCTTGAAACTTTTTACTACGGTGAACGAACCAATCAAAACACGATTATATTGCTTATTTAAAATGCCGTGGGCTTTTTGATTATTTTGTATATAATGCGGTTGAATGTAATCATCAGTTCTTTATTTCTGATCTCCTCTTTGCAAGTCATTTAAATTCTCCCTGATGTACTTATGCTTATTGTTATGATCGTTTTGTCGGAACAATCTAACTTAAGATGGAAAATATGGAATCTTTAGTTTTACGTAGAAACGAAAAAAAAGTAGGGAAGGATTAACACAACTGCGAGAGAATAACCAAAGAAGCCTAGAGTAGTGTAGCACAAGGAAGGGCTAGCAACTAAATTTGACCCCATGAAATCTTTTGACGTGCCTCAGGCCTTTGCCACAAAGCCTCGGTCACATTGTAACGTATTTTTTTCCGGACTCCAAACACACAACGGGGAACGCGTAGGCCGATAGTTTGCCTGAGTGCCAGCGAGGCGGCCTATCAAAAGGGTGTTGTGAGGAGTGTTGACAAATTGTAGAGAATTTCTTATGAACATAGCCCGAAGGGACAAAGAGAAAGTACTCTAAAGGCGTGTAAAACATGAAAAATATTTCTAAAAAGTTTTTATTTGTCCCATGGTGCAAAGTACTACCACACAATAGGAGAAATATTTTGCAATTATGCATCGCTGATAGCAATAGTTTAATAATTTAAATGTGAAAGGTCGGCCAGGTTGCTCTGAGGCTCTAAAATATAAAGGAACAAACATCGGGTACATATTAGATGGCAACCACTGCCATTGCGATGTCTCTTCATGTGGCTAGGAAAGACGCGTGATTCGACTTGGGAAGGCATTATAAAAGAATCCGCGACACCCAGAAATTTGTTTGTATTTTTCTTTCAGTTCTCACAGAGAGAATTCGTCCCTACGGCGTACGAAGATTCGACGACGGACGCGAACGGGTCACATCTGCTCTTCTACAAAGTCATTTTCGCATGCCGTTTGGATAAAAGACGCCTTTCAGTCTCTGCCCAAGGCAAATTGTTGACATATTTTACGTTTTCCCCGTGAGGCTTCAAGGAGATGTGCAGTGTTTTCAAGCTAGATATACTCCGTGTGTGTTCATTTTTCTCTGGGCAGCCAGAAAAAGTTGACTTTTGTTTCCGTTTTACCATAAAAATTGAGCATATAGGCCACAATGCTTGACAAATGTTTTAAATATTCGGTATTGGTACTTAAGTGGAAGAAAGCTCAGAGCGGTCGACATTGTACCAGAATATTAACCACAGTTCATATTTTATAATTAAAAGCCTGAGACACGGAGAAACGTAATATTGAATAACAATAATTAGCTCATAATATTTTCTAATCAACTCGCCCGCATAATTTCACTTCTTGCAAGGCTACATTTGTCCGAAACTGCTGGACAAAATAGCCGTATTCGGTCGCTTACATATTTTTGTATTTCCAGACAGAACAAGAAAGTTAGCTACAAAAAGTTACCCTCGCAAGGCACGTGATAAACTAGCAAGTTCAGAGAAGTCAAGAGAATATTTTATTGGGCATTGCATTGTCGGGCTCGAACATGAAATTAACAAATATGGCTTTAGTGATGACGTCAATTTAATTTTATGTTTAACATCTGTTCATTTGAAACTAGACAGAGTCAATTTGTTTGAGTTAGGATTTATTAAAATAAAGTTTTATTTTATGCATATATGTGGCGCGGTTGATATTTGATTGTTTTATGATTTAATGTTATTTTAATTGTCCCCCCCTTAAAAACAAAAAACTATTACTGCTTCATGTAATATGTGAGCTGTGTTGATGTATTTATAAACGTGGTGTATTGCTATTTGTTGTGACAAAACTTCCCGAGGACGAGACAAACTATTTCATTATTTTCCTCGTTCACAAGTTAAGATTCCTTTTTTAGTTTAACTGATCAAAATGTAAATCAACTTGAACACGTTGTAAAATTTTACTTTCTTAGGACACGTGTTTTGAGCTAGTTTGCATACTGTCAGTCAACATGCAGTGCGCTGTTTTTTTTTTAATGGAACGTCAGTATAATTGACAAGCGTTTTTCTGGTTGGGAAAAGCTATGTAGTTAGAAGAAATGAACTCTTACCATACTCAAAAAGTACAACCCAACGTTTTGAAACGCATTGCCTTTCTTCACCAGGGGTGACTAAATAGCACACGGACGCAGCAGCTTTCATCTTCTTCTCCTTTTTGTCCATTGATATGCATTACATTTTTTTTCTTTTGTGCCGGGTGTGTTCATTTGGCAGCTTTGCTTACCAGGTGACGTAAGCGCTGGGCGCACCCAATTGTTCAGACACCCAGACCCCCGTTTATGTTCCCTGGTGTATGCTGAATGTGCCATGATTCCAGGAAAAGCCTTTTTCCGGATATGTGACTCCCCGTGAAGCACGTGCTTGCTCGCGAAGTCGATTCGATGGTCGAGGCCCTCGCAGTGTTCGGCTATGGAAACAATAAAACAGCGAGCGCTTCGATCTTTCGAAAGCAGACCCAAAGTTTTCATGCGCTACGTGAATCACCGTTTCTGCGTTTTAAAGAAACCTAATGTCAATAATTTTCTTGCCTATCTCAAGTCCATCAAGCCGGCCATACAGTTCACTGTAGGCTACGAGAGAGATTACATTTTGCCGTTTCTCAACGTGCTGGTGGCAAGACACAGGGAAGGACTAAAGTTCACCGTGCACTGGAAACCTTCTCACACCGAGCGCTACCTTCATTCTGACTTGGACCACCCAAACAATCACAAAGCGCCGTTTGTTTCTTCCCTGCTAGCCAGGGCAAGAACTATCCTCTTATGAGAGGTCAATCGAAGAAAAAAGAAACAGACCATCGTTGCTGACCTTCAAAATAAACGACTATACCAGCGGTTTTGTGGAGCGCGTCGCCCGTCATCAAGGACGCGTACACCAAAAGGAGAAGACAACGAATGAGACAGCAGCCTTGCCTCGTTGCGCGCATCAGCGTCCCCCGCGTAAAGGAGACCAGCAAAGCGCTGGCGCGTGTGCTGAGAAAGTAGGGCATTCAAATAGCCCACAAGTCAGTGTCCACACTGGGCGGATTTATGCCACGACCAAAGGACCGGCTTCCAACGGAAAAAGCTCAAGGCGTGGTTTACCACATTCCATGCGCAGAGTGCCTTGCCTCCTAAGTCGGCGAAACGAATATATTTCGAGAGCGACTTTGTCAGCGTAAGAACGACGTGAGAAAATTTCATCGTGAGCGTGGTGCCGTCAACGAACACTGCGAGGACCTCGACAATCGAATTGACTTCGCGAACACGCGCGTGCCTGACCTGGAGCCATATATCTGGAAATGGCTTTTCCTACAATCTTGGTGCATTCAGCCTACACCGGGAACAGAAACAGGTGCCTGGGTGGCTCGACAATTGTGTACGCCCAGGGCCTATGTCACCTGGCAAGCAAAGCTGCCCAAATGAACAGATTCACAACAGAAGAACAAAAAGGTATCACAATGGGCAAAAGAGAGAAAAAGCTGCTGCGTCTCTGCGCTGTTTAGTCACCTCCCATGACGAAACGAAATACGTTTCGAAACGTTGGGCTGTACGTTCTGAGGATTTTGGTTTTGAGCTCAATCCCTTAAACGTTATGCTTTTATAACTCACTTTTTTTTTCTTTAGGTGTATACCTAAATGCTAATTTGTAATCTCACAGTTTGTGCATCATTATAAAAACATCAGCAGTTCAGTAGAAGAAATATAAATTATAACTTGATTAGTGGTCTGGTTCATTCTGTATTGATCAAACAAAGCTCAGGTGGCTTGAATCACTAGGTTAATAAAACACTTAAAAAAACTTGGCTCGTCGTAATTTTTATTTTGTAAATGTGTTGTAAACATCTCTACTAAATATTTCCCCAGTGAAGTGGCAAGTACTGGCTCTCGTCACGCATTATTGCTTTAATGCTCTATTACCTCTCCAGAAAGAAAGATATCCAGCGCTTGGCCGAGTGTTATGACTAATCACTCTAGAGCAAAAAAAAAATGTTTGGTTCTTTTGTGTACTTTTTACAAATGTATTTTTATCACCCTTAAACCTTTTTTGATACACCAGTGAACAATTGGGGGGACACATGGGTACCTTCAAGAACATATTTCTTGCAGAGACTATGCCTTTTTTGAAATCAGACAGATTGGAAAATAATTTATGTACAATATAATGTAAAGTAAGGAAATATATAAATGGGTAAATGAAAAACCCCTTCTTGAAGTGCTTTATTTTTTAGACTAAATATGCAAGTAGAACATTTACTTAGTCTTACCTTTATTCCGAATCGCATTCTGATGCAGATCTATTAACGAAATTACTTACTTTTTGTGCTGCACACGAAAAGGTTTGGTGCCAATTTGACTAAAATGCTGTAAAAAATGCTACGCTACCATATTCGATGCCCTAGGTGGTTGTGAAGTTCTTAGTTTTCTTAAAGAATGTGACACTTGACCGTAGCACCAATATTAGGGATCCAAGAGCCGAAATGTGCAGTACATAATATTTTATTTCTCTATACATCGAATCGCCATCATTACGGCAATTGCGTTTTAATGCCAACATCTAATTGTTATCAATACTGGAATTGCAAACTTGACCTCGAAACTAGCAACTAAAAGTTAATTAGCACAATTTAGTTCATTAGCCAAATTACCACGAATATTGTACCCTCATGTAATGTCCCGCAACCTGATACATAAATGGCGAACACGGCACTATATTAAATCTCACCCCCTTTAAAAACAATTTACTAATTGAAATCATACATCTTAAAGTTTTAGAATGATTTTATTACGAAGATTATAATCAATATTATTAAATTCCATTAATATTTGTACATTCAATGTAGAAGTGATACAGCAAGATTCAGCTCGCTTTTGGCATCAGCGAAATTGTTGTTTTAAAGCAACGCGTAGGTACGTCAGTTTAATTTCTTTATCTCCTGATGGGTTTCATTTTTGTAGATTTAAATTGGATTGTACAAGTTCGTTGCCGGCGCTAGCAAACCGAGGACACGTGGGCTCAATTAAACAACATAAAACCGCAAGTGTTCAAATACCAGTGTGTTTGTTCATCTGTAAATGAGTTTTCACTTATATTTTTATGAGGCTAGCTGATAAACCTCTACCAAAGAACTGAACAGATACCTCTGTCGTAATGCTGCAGTCTCATTTTAGAAAAAGTGTATTTTTCTCCCCTCGTACCTGGTTGTTTTTTTTCTCTTTTGTTTTTCTTGAAGAGGGCAGGGTTAGTTTATTTTAAGAAATTCCGCAACAACTTTATGACCCTTTTAAGCCCTCTTCTTAAGCATGATATTTCGTTTCGTGCATTTTTTTTAAAGCACAAATACATATCTAGAACCTTTTTTTTTTTTTCAAAATATGTAGACTGGGTTTTTGTCCTATTATGTTAGGTTGGTTCAATTTTATCGTGACTATTGCAAAAATTTGAGTTCCTTTTTAGCCCATGCATATCTGCAGGTTGTGTTTCTGACACCTGATGTGGAAATTAATCCACAGGAAGAAATTTCACATGAGCATACCAACGTTTGGGAACTATTCAAATTGATAGTTCCTTATGGAATCATAATAAGGAAAATTCACGGTTTGCTTAATTCTAAGGCGCCCTCTTCTTTTGTGGTTTATTCGCTTGACCAATACATTTTACGTTCGTGAGATCCTGATATACAAAATACAGTTATCAGTAGTTTATTTATACAGTTTAACTATAGTCACAAATGCCTTTAAAAACAGCGATCCCGTTGTCCCGCCGTCGTCGAAAATTTCATCCACCCGAATCAAGGATGCTTCCAGTCGGTGATTTCAACGCTCCTACGTTCCCCCTTCCCCTCTTCCCCCAAAGACGAGTCCTACGACACCTCACCATAATTTTCGCGATAAGTTCACAAACCAATGCTGTACCCCTTTTGAAAATAACCCATCCGCCCTGATGCATTATGGGACTCTCAGCCCTTCAAACCCAGTCAGCCCAAGAGACCCCCCAGCCCTTCAAAGACCCATTCAGACCTTCAATTCCCTTCAGCCCTTCAGACTCCCTCAGCCTTTCAACCCTTTAGATGCAAAAATGACTGTGAACCACCGACAAACAATGAAGTAGTACCAAATGGGATTGCAAATTTCTTTCAGACTGAGTTTTACATACAGTGCAATTCACTTATAACGATAATAAGGAAACCCGAAAATTCAATCGTTATAACCTATTATAGTTGTATCTGAACTAGATATATGATCTTTTCTTGTCTAGAATCTCTAGAAACGGATCGTTATAAGCAGTGCATCGTTATATCTGGTACCGTTATAAGTGTATTGCACTGTACACGTTGAAACACAGAAAGGCATTAAAAAACAACGTGCACTGAAACCCGAACTCAAGCAGTTGCACGCAGAAGTAATCAGACCAAGTACCAGCAACCGTATTTTTTGTCGCCAAATTTATATTTCGAGGAGCTTAGAATGCCATTAAGTAAATTTCTGAGATGTCTTAGATGCACACTGTCAGCAACTCGTTTAGCAAAAACCACGAATGCGAAACCGACATCGACGGCCGTTGATGAAAGCCCAAGCACGGTTACGTTGTCGTTCCTAGAGCCGTTGAGGTGTGGCGTCTCCGGCGTTATTTTCGCTCGCTGGACGAACTTCTGAAGCCGGACGTCCAAAGAAGCGCGAAAAACAGGGCTGAGAATCGCGGAAGCGGAAAGTCATGGCATTCATCTTTTTTATCTGCGTGTGTATACGCCGGTGCATCAAAGCAAGCAGAGTGTCTACCATAATTTTAAGCATTTATTTTGCGTTGATGCGCTTACGTGTCTTCTAGGCTTTGACTGCTCACCGACTTAAAGGTTTCAGTTCAATGATTTTGTTGATAAAATTATATACAGCTTGTAATTTTTTATTGTTTATCTTGGCACAAGCGGAAAAACACACGCCACCTGCCACGAAGCACTGCGATTCCGCTGCGTTATTGCAAAGCAAAAAAAAATATATATATATATATATATATATATATCTTTATATATAAAACTTTAAACCGATCTGCAGCCACGTGTGGCGGTACTTATGGGGCACAGGTGTGTTCGTGGTGCCATCTAACGGAAAACAACCAAATAAATCACTCCCTCCTATTTCCGTCCCTGTCATGAAAACGTGTACAAGTTACTAAACAAAAGTAGTTAGGTGAAGTTTCTGAGTATCAGCGTCAAAGGTAATTTGAGTAGACTAGAAATTGCACAGTTGCAAAAATAATTGAGTAAATTACTAACTGCCGTGGAGAGTAGTGAGTAACTTTTGAATTTACTTTTTATATATATATTCATGGCAGACCTCTTCCAGTACAGTATAAAACACGGGAAATGACGTCTACTGCAAATCTAAAAGCACTACACCCGCTTCAAAGAGGGCGCTGAGATCTTGGTGCCTCTTTTGAGTGATGATGTATGTGTGTTAAGGGCGAGGGCGAGCGTGCATTGGTACGCCCAAATGTAATTGACGCCGTGAAAGGGATTCCGGCGGAAGCGATACCTCTATGTTTGCAAATTATATAGATATATATTTTTTATCAATTGCAGGAATAATTTTCGCAATCACACTGTGGAATGGTGCGACTATATCCTGCCACTGTAGCAGCACCGGAGGAGCCCGCTGTAAGCTACGCCGCAATGGTCCTACAAGCACCACCAACCCCGCGTCCGTACATGGCAACTCCCCGACGTGAACCTCCAGCGTCGCAGTATTCCCGACGCCGGGAAGATCGGGCGCACGTCCGCCCAGAACAAGCTGCACTAAGAAAGACCGACGTGTGGACGAGGGCCGATCGACGCCCGTTGTGCTACCATTGCGGGGAAGCCGGACAAATTTATCGTCGATGCCCCTACAAACAACTGGGGCTGCGCAGGTTCCACCCGAACGACCCGCGCCCAAGGTACGACGAACGCCCTCGCGACATCGAGGAGTACCTCCGACGTTCGCCATCTTCAAGGCCGCCTCTCCGCCACGAGTCCCGCTCACCGTCGCCCAGACGTTCAGCGTCTCCAGCGCCACGACCCCGCCAAGAGAGCCTGTCTCCCCTGCATCGCCGGGAAAACTAAGTGCGGCAACGCCTGGAGGTGCCGTTGCCGAAGACGACCGAAGCAAAGAACCTTCAAGAACGACGGAGCGCTCTCACTCCCCCGACGCTACGCACGACAACAACGCCCCTGCATCGGTGTCTAACAACCTAAACGTTATTATCGACGGCCACGACGCATCGGCAGTCGTGGACACCGGAGCAGACTACTCCGTCTTGAGTGGGAGGCTCTCTCGCCGCCTGCGCAATGTGACAACGCCGTAGGAAGGCCCTCAGATACGAACCGCCGGTGGGCACCTCATCACACCAGTCGGGAGATGTACTGCCCGTGTCGAGATCCACGGTGAGACGTGCCCTGAGAGGTTCCTCGTTCTGCAAGACTGTGCGAGGGACGTTATCCTCGGAATGGACTTTCTCTGCGAGTATGGCTCCGTCATCGACCTCGAAGCAAACCGGTTGACTCAACGAAAACCTGTTTCACCACCAGAGGAACCCAAAGCGACATCATCCGCGGTCCGAGTCCTCGCAAGCCACATGAACTTACCGCCGCGGTCGAGTGTTTTGGTGCCCGTCGGGGTCACCGAAGCTTTCTGCGGCGACGTTCTGCTCGAGGGAAGCCTTTAGTTGCTTCTAGGAAGAGGAATAGGCGTCGCAAGAGGAGTAGCTGAACTTCAAGATGGCCGCACTGTGGTCCTCGTGACGAACTTCCGAAATGAAACGCAACACTTCACGAAAGGTGCAGCCGTTGGCCACGTCGAGGAACTCCGAAACTCCGCCGAGATCGCCGCCATTACTGACGCATCCTCGCCCCCTCAGCAAGACAGTACGTCGCCAGCGCAGCTCGACATCGACCCTAAGCTTTCGGACCCGAAACGACAGCAGCTGATTAACCTCCTCGCCGAATACCGCGACTGCTTTGCGACGTCCTCGAAGGTGCGCCAAACCACCGTTGCGAAGCACCGAATCTTTACCGTGGACGAGGCGCGCCCTATGCATCGATCGCTGTACAGAGTCTCCGTTAAACAAAGGGAGGTGATCCAGGAGCAAGTTCAAGAGATGCTGAACGACGACATAATCCAACCTTCAAGCAGTCGGTGGGCCTCTCCAGTAGTAGTGGTTAAGAAGAAGGACGGAACGCTTAGGTTCCGCGTGGACTACCGGCAGCTGAACACAGTGACGAAAAAAGACGTATATCCACTCCTCCGCATCGACGACACGTTAGACCGGCTGCAGTACTCGCGATATTTTTTATCGATGGGCCTGAAGAACGGCTACTGGCAGATCGAAGTCGACGAACGGGACCGAGAGAAGACAGCATTCGTCACGCCGAATGTAATGTACGAGTTCAAAGTGATGCCCTTCGGGCTGTGCACTGCGCCAGCAACTTTCCAGCGTGTCATGGACATCGTACTGGCAGGACTGGAGTGGCAGAGATGTCTCGTCTACCTCGACGACGTCGTAGTGTCTTCCAGCGACTTCGACGAGCACTTGCGACGACTCCGAGCTGCTCTCCAAGCCATGCGGACCGCCGGACTCACCCTGAAGCCGTCAAAGTGTTGGCTCGCTATGACGAACTGAAGTTCCTAGGTCACGTGGTTAGTAACAAAGGCGTTCGCCCCGACCCTGAGAAGACTTCGCAGCATTTCCAGCGCCGACAGACAAGAAGGCCGTGCGAAGGTTTCTTGGACTATGTGCGTACTATCGGCGCTTCGTTCGGGATTTCGCAAGGATTTCCGCACCGCTCAAAAACCTCACAAAGGTCGCCGAAAAGTTTGAATGGGCGGAGGAGCAGCAGCAGGCATTCGACGAGCTGAAGCGGCGACTGCAGACACCTCCTGTTCTTGGACATTTCGATTAGGATGCTGAAACCGAAATTCACAAGGACGCAAGTAACGCTGGACTTGGCGCGGTGCTGGTTCAAGTGCAAGAAGGCACCGAGCGAGTTATCGCCTACGCAAGTTGGACACTGTCCAAGGCGGATAAAAATTACTCCACGACTGAGAAAGAAAGCCTTGCGGTCGTCTGGGCAATCACAAAGTTTCGTCTGCACTTGTACGGGAGCCCGTTCCGTGTAGTCACGGACCACCACTCGCTCTGCTGGCTTGCGAACCTGAAGGACCCGTCAGGACGCCTCGCTCGATGGAGTCTCAGACTACAGGAGTTCAACATGACTGTGGTCTACAAGTCAGGCCGCAAGCACGGCGACGCCGACTGCCTGTCCAGAGCCCCCGTCGAAACACCTTCTGGCAGCAGAGACGACGATGCCGACGAGTGCTTCCTAGGCGCAGTGAACACCGCCGACATGGTACGACGTCAAAGAGACGATCCTGAGTTGCGCGCGCTAATCGAGCACCTCGAAGAACGAGGAGGTACTGTCCCCCGTGTCTTCTCGAGAGCCCTGCCGACTTTCGTCCTCCGACAAGGTGTACTTTAGAAGGAGAACTTCGGAGACAACACCTCGCCATGGCTGCTGGTGATCCCTACCGACCATAGAGCGGAGATCTTTCAAGCCTGCCACGACGACCCGACGTCCGGACACTTTGGTTACAGCCGTACGCTGGCCCGAGTTCGTGAAAGGTATTACTGGCCCAAGCTGCCGAAGACCGTTCACCTCTACACACGGTCGTGCCAAGAGTGCCAGCGACGCAAGAAACCGCCGACGAAGCCGGCAGGTCTCCTGCAGCCGATTGCTCCCCCGATCGCACCGTTCCAGCAGATCGGAATGGATCTTTTTGGTCCTTTCCCACCATCGACGCATGGAAACAGATGGATTATTGTCGCCAGAGATTATCTTACACGGTACGCCGAAACGAAAGCCCTTCCTTCAGGGACTGCTGTGGAACTCGCCGAGTTTTTTTATCGAGTCCATCGTCCTCCGGCACGGCGCTCCCGAAGTTCTGATCTCAGACCGTGGATCATCGTTCATGGCCCAGCTGACACAAGAAATTCTTCGTCTCAGCCACACCAGCCATCAGCGCACCACGGCGTGCCACCCGCAAACCAACGGGTTGACGGAGAGACTCAACAATACCATCGCCGATATGATCTCCATGTATGTCGACGTGGAGCACAAGACATGGGACGAGGTGTTGCCGTACGTCACATTTGCCTACAACAGGGCCGTGCAAGAGACCACCGGGGTGACACCCTTCCAACTGGTTCATGGTCGCAAAGTAACGACAATGCTGGACTCGATGTTACCCCACGAACCGGCTGTCGATGGATACGATGACGCGCAAGTGGTTGCCCAACGGGCAGAAGTCGGCCAGCTCGCGCGACACCGTATTCAAGCCCAACAACGTGTCGACACTGGCCGCTACAACCTTCGTCGTCGGGACGTCCACTTCCAGCCCGGAGACAGGGTATTGGTGTTTACACCGATCTGCCGCCGTGGTCTCAGCGAGAAACTGCTGGAGCTCTACTTTGGGCCTTACAGGATCATCCGACGCCTCAGAGATCTGAACTATGAAGTTCTTCCCGACAAAACACGGCCATCAACAAGAAGTCAGCGGCGACCCGAGGTGGTGAACGTCGTCCGGCTGAAGCCGTATTACGAACGATAGATATTTGCACTCTCGTCGACGAGTGAACTGTTAACTATAAACTGTGAACTGTGAACTGTGGCTCGCGATTCTGCTCTCCTTTTGTTGAGGAATTGTGTTTTCGCTTTTGCTGCATCGGGACGATGCTTTTTTTAAAGGAAGGAAAAAAGCACCCGTGGCCTAACGGTTTTCGCGCTTGCCTTCCGCGCAGAAGGTCAGGGTTCGATTCCGAGCCGCGGCTACCCATTTTTGTTGGCTCTGTTATGTGATGTTCTGGCAAATTCGAGAACCGTCTTGCTGAATCGAGGTTAGAATCTTCTACGCACTGAACCTTCTACGCCGAATGTTCCAGACGCCCACGCGTGTACAAAAGGGGCTCCGCGTGGCGAGCCGGAGTCAGTCTTGCCCCAGCGCTCGATCCTGCGGTTTCGCCGACGTCGACGCCAGGCGACGCTCTACTGTTTCCTTCTTTTTCCTTTTTGTTTTGGGCACAAGTTCGCCCTATTAAACGTTTAGTTTCTTCAGTTATCATCGCCTTATCAATTGTCATTCGTGACAATATTGTGCATTGTTTTTATTACCATGCCCTGTGAGGGAGCACCAGAACCAGCCAAGCTACCTTGTGGATGTTTTGGTTTCTGGTGCACTCAGCACAATAGTACTGAAATAAACAAGTTCAAGTTCAAGTTAAAATTACCGACTCCTTAGAATACGTTTGATGGTATATACTGTAAACGACTTAATTTTCGCGGGCTCAAAGATTCGTGAATCGTGCCAAAGCTGAAAATTTGAAATTATTCGCGGGTTATAATTTTCGCGAATCGAGTGTAGCTTCCGTAGCGTTCACATATTGCCCGAATTGTTCGCGGGACGTATTTTTCGCGAATTGTAGGTGATTCGCGAAAATTAGGTCCCCGCGAAAATTTAGTCGTTTACAGTATATGGAACGAATGCTGAGGAAGCTCACGTCCGCGAAACAAACAGACTGCGCAAAATACTGTTTTTTTTTTACTGCTTGCTCGACTTGATAGTTGCACAGCATGTGACGTCAAGAGATTGAGAAATGCAGGGTTGCTGGTGAACTTGAACTTGTTTATTTCAGCGCTATTGTGCTGAAGGCACCAGACGAAAAGCTTCGACAAGGTAGCTTGACTGGGTCTGGTGCCCGTGCAAAACACTAAACTATATAATTTGTCGGAACAAAACACGCGCGTACACCTTTTTTTTTTTTAGATGCGGAGCGTCTCTTGCTCGGGTCTATGTCCCGCGGCGTCGGCGTCGTAGTCCGCACTCACACTACGCATGCGCAACTCTCCTCCACTAGTCTCCTCTCCTTCAAGTGTGAGCGGTAGCGCGCTGCGCGCGTTCCCCATCACGTGACCGGGGCGGGGTCTGAGGCGCAACCGTGTTTCCCCGGAGGAGGAAAAGGAGGAAAGTTTTCGGCGCGCGGGTCGCAGCGCCAGGCCAGGACTTTCTAGTGGGGTGAGCTTTCCCCGCAACTCCGCGACTGTCGTCTGCTAGCATTTCCCGACCACTCGCGTCCGTTGCAGCCTAGATCTCGCCGGCCAGCCCGGTCTCGACGAGGAAACCTGCAAGCGCTGTTAGGGCATTTTGCACCGCCTTACCGTGCGGTCTGATTAGACTTTCAAAGTTACTCGTGCTACATCAGTTCACCGCTGTTGACTCCACCTTACTCCGTTCTTCCGATGAAGTGTGATACAACAGTCCCGTCAGTTAGTGGGTTGGCGCAAGCAAGCGTCAGCACCACCCCGATGCTCCGCATCACCCCATGGTTCCCCTCTGGAAGATGGTGTAATTTTTTTGTTTGTTAAAGAGTGAATATCAATGCGGTTTATAACAAACTTGTTAACTTTATTATAGTGCTTAATTGGTGCGAAAATGAGACAGATCCCAGAACTCTCAGCGTCGGATATGGATGGAAGATTCATGTTTTGTCAATTGGGATAAATTGGTTTTGGTATAAGCTTGCTCTGCCATTTTCTTAATAGCTATTCTGAATTAAAATATAATAAAGACCGAGCTGCAAAGAGTACAAAGAGTAAAACGTAGGTATTTAAGAAATCTGCTTAGTTCAGGTTACTAAAAAAAAACGTATTTATGTGACCCGACCGGTGCCGTAGTGATATTTCACATTTTTCTGGAATACACTTTTTTTTAATTTCTTTCCATACCTTTTTAACAAAAACAGTTTGTTTTTATGAGTTTTTCACCATTTATATGAGGTTTTCATCGTAAACCCAAGAATTACATCATACACGTCGTGCGTTTCTTATGCCTTTAATGGCAATATAGAAAGACACGTGTTCTTGAGTCCCATCACTTAGGGTTTCCGATGCTACAGTTACGGTTAGTTTGGCCAGTTGGCTGGATACTGTTGAAGAAAAAAGTAAAGAAATAACGCTTGACCCATCACCATCTTCTACTTGTATCCGCCATGAGTGTTTCTATTGGTTTCTTATAATCGCAATTATTTATTTTGACATTTTCTTTTTCCAGGACCCACCACCTGCATTTTGCAAAAAGAACCAGGAATACTAAGATATAAAACCGAACAAGAGGCAAACTTTAAAGACCCTCATCAACTGAAACAACTCCTTCACCGAAAGGCATAGATTAAAGCCAAACATGCGCCTTGATAGTTTATAATCTTGGACACCAAAGTGCGACTGAATTCGCCAAGCAAAAGCAACACTAAAGTGCAGCACGTACTGCACCGTCGCCTGTGGGAGCCACTGGTTCCCCACCCCCGAGAAGGCGTACGCCGCGGACGTTTCGGCCGGAGTTGTCTGGCCTCGGGCCGGCACGTTCTGTATCGTGTCGGAGAGAGCACGCCACAATGCTGGCTTACTCTCGCACTCTTCCGCGCGTCTCCCCGATTTCGGGGGAACAGCGATATCGCGCTAGGGAGAGTCGGGCCTGCCCTCCGTGTGGACGGCTGTGTGGTCGGGGAGTCTGGATTGGTCTCCGGGCAACGGGTCGAGTCGCGGCGCGAGCTCGTCCGACCGGCGATGACTCCACGCTAGTGATTCCCCTGGCTCTGACAGTCGGCGTCCCCACTACCTGTGGACGTCCATCTGCCGAGAGCCCTGGCCCCGAACTCCTGCAACTACGGGTAGCTGCGTGAGCTCGTCCGACCGGCGATGACTCCGCTCGCAATTACCCCTTTGGCTCTCAGGTCAGCGGGCGCTGCGGGCACATTGTGTCCACGGCTCGCTTGACCGCAATGTCTTGTTGGGGACCCCTGGTACTCAATAGGGAGTTTTCGTAGACCGCTTTTCCCCCTCCGCTAAGCCCTCCGCAACGAAGCAGCCGCTACTGCGCCGGAGCGCCGATGGCCTTGACTGTAGAGTTTCGGGTATACGGTCTTTCGCCAGCATACCCAAAGTTTTCATGCGCTACGTGAATCTGTTTTTTTTTTGTGTTTTAAAGAATGCTAATGTCAACGATTTCCTTGCACATCTTAAGTCCATCGAGACGACCATACAGTTCCCTGTTGAGTACAAGAAAGATAAGACCTTGCTGTTTCCCGACGTGCTGTTTGCAAGGCAAGGGAAAGGACTAAAGTTCACCGTGTACCGGAAACCTACACACACCGGGCGCTACCTTCACTTTGACTCGAGCCACCAGGCTTCAGTGGTTTCAACTCTACTATCCAGGGCAATAATTATATGCTTATCAGAGGTCGATTGGAAAAAAGAAGCTGACGATCGTTGATGACTGTAAGCAGTGGCGTCACGAGGGTCAGCGGCACCCGGGGCGGTAGCCTGCCGCAACCCCCCCCCCCCCCCCCCCCGTCCCGCCGCTCTCGCGTGGCCCGCCGCGACTCCCCCCCCCCCCCCCCCGCTCTCGCGTGGCCCGCCGCGACTCCCCCCCCCCCCCCGCTCTCGCGTGGCCCGCCGCGACTACCCCCCCCCCCCCAACGCCGCGACACCCCCCTAAGTGCTGCACCCGAAGCGGTCCGCCCCCCCCCCCCCCCCCCCTTGTGACGCCACTGACTGTAAGGATCGCCCAGGGCTCCGCGGGTGGGACGTTAGCATTAGAGGGACTTGGCTGGTAGGAAAGCGTTGGCATAAACACTTCCCGTGGTGGGCGACCTCGAGAGATTGGCGTACTTTACGACGCGAGGTTCGGAACGCGCGTTTTCTGCCGAGACAATCGGAACGTGCGTTTCGGGCCGGGAGAACGCGGCGGTTCTGGCTGGCACGGTTTACATCGGTGTAGTTTTTCTCGCCCGCGTCTTAGGGGGCACGGTAGAACGGCAAAGTCAGACCGCGTCTGGCAGAATGAATGACGGGGGGGCTCACTCGGCACTATACGTACCTTGGTCAGGTGTCTGACTCGCCCTACGAGTTCCAGATTATATTTGCTTGCATTCGAGCCTGCCTGACATTTGGCCGGGAGATATACGCAGACCGCGGGGGCTCACGCGGGAATGTAAGCAAATGACCCATAGTGAGAAAGTGAGCCGATTGGTTGTGGCCTTTCAGCTAGTGGGAAACGCCTGTCTGACGACTCGTCGAAGATTCGCCGGTCAACTAAAAGGAGATAGACCAATGAGTGATTCTGAATGAAAACGCATCAATTAAGTTTAGTTTGCGCTGGAGCTCGAGAGCGAACGCTCCGGAATCGAGCCCGGTCGAGGGACTCCGAGGGACAATGTCCCCTTAATCGGATGTTAATTCCACAAGCCAGCCAACTCCCGAGCTTGGCTAAGCTAACACCCGAGCACCTCCCTCCCAAACACCGTACAGGGGAAGTTACCGTTCGCAGTATTGTTTCGCTTCTGTATTTTCATTCGCTACAAATGTATTAAATTGTTTATTGAAAAGTAACTACCAAGTCCAACTGAATGAGTCGCCGACGGCCAAGGGAAGGTACTTCGTCTCCGACAAGACACAGCTTTCCGCAACGAATGTCGTCACCCCATCCGGACCTGATAACCCTGGCAGTCCAAAGTGGCCAAGCAAAGAACCCATACTCCGACCTTCAGAAGAAACGGCTATACCAGCCGTTTTGTTGAGCGCGTCGCCCGTCATCAAGGCCACGCACACAAACAGGAGAAGACATCGAATGAGACGCAGCTTTGCCTCTTTGTGCGCATTAGCGTCCCCTGCGTGAAGGAGGCCAGCGAAGCGCTGGCGCATGTGTTGAGAAAGGATGGCATTCAAGTAGCCTACAAGCCAGTGTCCACACCGGGTCGATTCATGCCACGACCAAAGGACCGGCTTCCAAAGGAAAGAGCTCAAGGCGTGGTCTACCAGATTCCATGCGCAGAGTGTCCTGCCTCCAAAATCAGCGAAACGAAGATATTTTCAGAGCGACTCCGTCACCATAAGAACGACGTGGACAACTTTGATCGTACGCAAGACGCCGTCGCCGAACACTGCGAGGACCTCGACCATCGAATTCACTTTGTGAACACGCTCGTGCTTGACGTGGAGTCATATATCTGGAAAAGGCTTTTCCTAGAATCTTGGTACAATCAACCTACACCGGGGAACACAAACAGGTGCCTGGGTGCCTCGACAATTGTTTACGCCTAGGGCCTATGTCCCCTAGAAAGCAAAGCTGCCAAATGAACAGACCCAGAACAGAAGAAAAAAAGGCATCTCAATGGCCAAAAGGAAGAAGAAAGCTGCTGCGTCGACGTGCTATTTAGTTACCTCTCATGACGAAGCGGAATACTGTAAACGACTTAATTTTCTTGGAGACCTAATTTTCGCGAATTTGGCGAATCGCCTACAATTCGCGAAAAATAGGTCCCGCGAACACTTCCGGTAAAATGTAAACACATTGGAATTTATATTGGGATCCCACCGCGTAGCAAAAATTAGAACCCGCGAATTATTCCGACGCTTCACCCTTGACCTAAATCGCGAAATATTGAGCCCGCGAAAAATAAGTCGTTTACAGTACATTTCGAAACGTTGAGTTGTACTTTTTGACGGTTTTGGTTGGAGTTCATTCCATTTAACTATATGATTTTATATTTCAGTGTTTTTTTTTTGTTTTTAAAGGATATATTTAATTGCTACTTTGTAATCTCGCAGTTTGTAAATCATTATAAAAACAGTGGTTCAGTATAAACAAAAAATTAATTATTAACTTGTTTAGTAGTCTGGTGCATTCTATACTAATCGGACAAAGCTGAGGTGGCTTGAATCACTAGGTTAATAAAACACTTAAAAAAGTCTTGGCACCTCATAATTTTCATTTTTCTAAATGTGTTGTAAACATCTCAACTAATTATTTCGCCAGTGAAGTGGCAAGTACGCGCTCTTGTCACGCACCATTGCTTTAACGCTCTATTACTCCTCCAGAAAAAGAAGATATCCAGCGCTTGGCGATTGTTATAACTAATCATTGTGGAGAAGGAAATATTTGTGGTTCTTTTCTGGGCTTTCTACAAGTGTATTATTTATCCTCCTTAAAACTTTTTTGTTACATAAGTGAACAATTCGGAGGACACATATGTACCTTTTAGAACCTATTTCTTGCAGAGACTATGCATTTTCTTGAAATCATGAAGAGTGGAAACTAATTTATTTATACATAATCTGTATAGTATTAAGGAAATATATAAAAAGTTAAATGAAACAAACTTTAATTGAAGTAGTTTTTTTTTAGTCTAAAAGTGTAAGTACAGCGCTTACGTTGTCTTATCTTTATTATGAATCGCATTCTGATGCAGATCTATTAAAGAAATTACTTAATTGTTGTGCTGCACATGAAATGGTGTGGGGCCAATCTGACTAAAAAGTTCTCAAAATGCTAAGCTCCCACATTCGATCCCCTATAGACAATTGTGAAGTTCCTAGTTTTATTAAAGAATGTGACACTTGAACGCAGCACCAATATTAGACTCCAAGAACCGAAGCGTGCAGTACATAATATTTTATTTCTCTATACATCTGACCGCCATCATTACGGACATTTCGTATTGACGCCAACCTCTAACTGTCATCAATACTGGGATTGCAAACTTGACCTTTAAAACTAGCAACTAAAAGTTAATTAACACAATTTAGTTCATTAGCCTAATTACCATGAATATTCTACCCTCAGGTAATGTCCCACAGCCTCATATATAAATGGCGAACACGGCACTAGATCAAATCTCACCCCCTTTAAAAAACAATTTACTAATTGAGATAATACGCCTTTTATAAATGTTAAAGTTTCGGAATTATTTTATTACGAAGATTATATTCAATATTATTAAACTCCGTCAATATTTGTTCATTCAATGTAGAAGTGATGTAGCAAGATTCAGCTCTTTTTTGGTGTCAGCCAAATTGTTGCTTTGAAGCCACACGTAGGTACAGTCGCCGCGGAAGTTAATAGCTCCACGCGAGCGCGCGTTTTTTTTTCCGAGGGGCGATTGACTGGTGGCTTGCTATAGAACTAGAGATGACGTCAGGGCGAGTCCATGAGGAGTAGACGGGGGAAGCCGTCTCAATTCAAGGGAACCGTTGTTATCTGCGGGTGAGCGTAGTTCGAATGAAAGGGGAAGATGATTCTGCAGAAGTCAAGATCGCCGAGCACGAATGAGACGGCAGTTTGGAAAGGGAGAAGGAGACACGTCACGTCGTATTTTCTAACTTCTGCAGAATCATCTCCCATTTTCATTCGAACTACGCTCACACGCCGGCAGATGATAACAACGGTTCCCTCGAATTGAGCGGCTTCACTCGTCCACTCCGCATGGACTCGCCCTGACGTCATCTCTAGTTCTATCGCAAGCCACCAGTCAAGCGCCCCTCGTAAAAAAACGCGCGCTCGCGTGGAGCTATTAACTCCCGCGGCGACTGTACATTACTTTAATTTTTTTTTGATCCCCTAATGGGTTTCATTTTTGTAGATCTAAATTGGATTGTACAAGTTTGTTTCTGGCGCTAGCAAACCGAGGACACGTGGGCTCGATTGAACAACATCAAAAACCGCAAGTGTTCAAATATAATTGTGTTCGTTCTTCTGTAAAAGAGTTTTCACATATAATTTTATGAGGCTAGCTGATCAACCTCTACCAAAGAACTGAACAGACACATCTGTCGTAATGTTTCGGACTCATTTAAAACAAAGTTTATTTTTCTCCCCTCGTACCTGGTTTCATTTTCTGTTTTTTTTTTTCTTGAATGAGGCAGGGTTAGTTTATTAAGAAAATCCACAACAGCTTTATGACCCTTTTACACCTACTTCTTAGGCATGGAATTCTGTTTCGTGCTTTTTTCAACGCACAGATACGTATCTAAAAGCTTTTTTCCCAAAATACGTAGACTGGGTTTTGTCCTATTATGTAGGTTTATTCTAATTTATTGTGACTATTAGGAAATTTTGGAGTTACTTTTTATCCATGCATATCTTCAGGTTGTGTTTCTGACACAACCTGCAGTTAATCTACCGAAAGAAATATCACGTGAGCATACCAACGTTTGGCAACTATTCGAATTGATAGTTCCCGAGAGAATCACACTAAAGAAAATTCACGGTTTGCTTAATTCTAGGGCGCCCTCTTCTTTTGGGATTTATTCACTTGACCTATAACTTTTATGTTCGTGAGATTCTGATATACAAAATACCGTTGCCAATAGTTTATTTATAGTTTAACGATAGTCACAAATGCCCTTAGAAACAGCGATCCCGTTGTCACGCCGTCGTCGAAAATTTCAATCACCCGAATCAAGGATGCTTCCAGACGGTGATTTTAACGATCCTACACTCCGCCCGGCCCCCTCCCCCCCCAAAGATGAGTCCAACGCCACCTCACCATAATTTTAGCGAAAAGTACACAAACCAACGGTGTACCCAAATTGAATATAACCCATGATTCCTGATGCATTATGGCGCTCTCTGCCCTTTAAACCCATTCACCCCATTAGACCCCCAGCCCTTCAAAAACCCATTAATTCCTTCAATTACCTTCAGACTCCCTCAGCCTTTCAACCCTTTAGATGCTGAAATGCAGAGTTGGGAAGTGATATGTTGCAAGTAACGGATTACTTATAATTCGTTACTTTTTCAAGTAATTTTGTAATTGCCACGTTACTTTTTTCTTACAGTAATTTCTAATGTAACTTCGTTACAAAATTTTGGGAACGGATTACTTTAATTACTCGTTACCTTTTAAAAACATGAGCATAATAGAGTCATCGAATCAATACGACCAGAACATTCAGCAGCAATAACAGAGCAAGTTCGACAAAATAGGAAACATCAGGAAGGGAAGAATAGCCGAAAAGAAAACACGATTTTTTGTCTGACTGTTCACTTGAACCACTAGAAAAACGAGCAAGACATGTACAGATATACGAAAGACAAAGATCAAGTAAGACAACGCCAAGCAGAGCCTTCCGTCGTGTTTCTCTTCTTCTCCCGGGCAGGAGAAAGCTCTTCCTGTTTATTTAATTTTGTCCTTTACACCGTTTCACCCTTTCCAACTTCTTCGACGTCTCCCGCCACCTGCACAGACATCAAAGGCGCGTCCGTACCCCCTCGATTCGCGGGTTCACAACTCGCGTAACAGACGATGTAGCCTCGCGCGAGGAGGTCGAATTCTCTTTGTCTTTGATGTGCGCTACTTTATTCTAGCACTCTCTTGAGGCACGGCTGAAAAGCGCCCGGTGTGAGGCTAAGAGCATCGTCTTCGAGGGTACGGACAATACTTCTTTTGGTATACTTGTCTATGCATGGTGGTCGAGTCCACTCCTCACTTTACAGTCAACTGTCAACATAAAGGGGGGCGGGGAAGGGTGGGGGGGGGGGGTCACGCCATCTAAGCAGTGCTGACAGAGAGAGAGAGAGAGAGAACGCGTAAAAGTGGTGTGATCCTCTATTGGTTTGTGAGACTGATGGCCACCGCTTCTTTCGCTCTCTATGCCCTCCCCTCCACTGGCCTCCACGAATATTGGCATTAAAGTGAGAACCGATGAACGATCGATAACCCGTAACCACCACGTTTTCTCTGACTGGTCGAGTTTTCGGTCATGGCGTGTCCGTCGTCTCCATGGCCATCTCTTAATGATATGTTCAAAATTTAGGGCATTAAGGAGAACGGAAACCTAGAATTTCTGTGCATACTTTGCTAGCCAAAAGAAAACACACATTGTCATTAGCAAGAACAACAAACTCTAATCTACGTAAACACATCAAGGTAAGCTGGGACACCTGCATTCTGCATTGGCTATACATTGTAACGTTAGAACCAAGTTTTTCTTTTCTTGTGAGTAGTAGGCGAAACACCCGAGTCAAAAGGGAGCTTTCGTAGATCGCTTCTTTGGCTCCGAATCTCGTAGCGGAGGTAGACGCTGCTACTGAGCATGCTCACCGCTAGCTTTGTTTGCATAATTCCAGGGATCATTTCCGGGGGCCGTTAGCTAGCGGGATGGTAGGTGTGGTAACAGCTTTTGGTGCCTTGTCAGCTTACAGGTGAACGGAGTTCACCTACATTCTTTCTCTTAAACACGATATTTTATTTTTACAAGAACTACCATAATACGGGCGTATGAGCAATTAAATTAGTGTTGCAGAACATTTCTGAAAAATATCAAATTTGTTTCTATAGTTTTCTGGATAAGTGTACGGAAAAATTAACGTGAAAGTAATTTGTAACGTAACGAATAAAGTAATCCGTTACTTTTCAGCAAAAGTAATCTGTAACAGTAATTCATTACATGTGAGGTTCGGTAATTAGTAATTGTGATCTATTAAATTTTTCAAGTAACGAGCACAAGTCTGCTGAAATGACTGTGAACCACAGACAAAAACGAAATTGTACCAAATGTGATTGCAAATTTGTTTCAGACCCAGTTTTACATAGTACACGTTGAAACGCAGAAAGACAATAAAAAAACAACGTGTACTGAAACCCGAACTCAAGCAGTTGTAGGCAGAAATAGTCAGACCAAGTAGCAGCAACCGTATTTTTTGTCCCCAAAAATATATTTCCACGAACTTAGAATGCCGCTATGTAAAGTCCTGAGATGTACGGTAGTTCGACTTCTAAAACCGAGGCGATGCATCCCAAAAACACACTGTCAGCAACACGTTCTGCAAAAACCACGAATGCGAAACCAACACCGACGGCCGTTGATGGATGCCCAAGCAAGGTCACGTTGTCGTTCATAGTGCCGTCGAGGTGTGGTGTCTCCGACGTCAATCTCGCTTGCTGGACGATCTTCTGAAGCTGGGCGGCCGAAGAGGCGCGAGAAATAGGGCAGAATACCCAATGAACTGCCGGGAAAGCGCAAAGTCATGGCACTCACCGTTTTTCTGTGCGTGCGTATACGCCGGCGCATCAAATCAAGCAGAGTGTTTACCATAATTTAACACTTATTTTAAGTCGATGCGCTTACGTGTCTTCTAGGCTTTGACTGCTCACCGACTTAAAGGTGCAGTTCAATGGCTTTGTTGTTAAAAGAATATGCAGCTTGTATTTTTGTATCATTTATCTTGGCACAAGTGAAAAAACACACGCCTCCTTATCCCGAAGCAGTGCGATCGCGCTGCGTTATTGCGAAGCAAAAAAATATATACTAAACCGATCTGCAGCCACGTGTGGTGGTACATATGGGGCGGGGCACACGTGTGTTCGTGGTGCCATCTAACGGAAGTCAAGAAACTAATTCACTCCCTACAGTTTCCGTTCCTGTCATCCAAACGTGTACAAGTTACTGAACAAAAGTAGTTAGGTGAAGATTCTGAGCATCGGCGTCAAAGGTAATTTGAGTTGACGAGACATTACACAACTGCAAAAGTAACTGAGAAAATTACTACCTACCGTCAAGAGTAGCGAGTTAGCTTTGAAGTTACTTTTTTATATATTTTATGGTAGATCTCTTCCAGTACAGCACAAAACACTGAAAATGACGCCTATTGCATAGCGCGAAATCGAAGAGCACTACACCCGCTACAGAGAGGCCGCTCAAATCTGGGTGCATCTTCTGAGTAATGATGTAAGTGTGTTATGGGCGAGGGTGCATCGATATCCGCAAATGAAATTTACGCCGTGAAAGGAATTCCGGCGGTTGCGATTCCTCCATGTTTACAAATTATATATACATATTTTTTTAGCAAATGCAAGAATAATTTTTGCAATCACACTGTGACTTACCGGGATGGTGCGACTATATTTAGTTTTTTTTTATAGCCATCTCGGTGACTTTTAGCTGGAAGTAATATATAAAAAAATATCGGTGTCTCAGAGGCAAAGTGCTAATCACGTCCGATGTGCCCGCAATCTGATGGAGGCCTATTACTGAGAATACGTCCTGCAATCAAGATGTCGGTTGCACGACAAAAGATCTCCAGTTAATCAAAGAATTAACACGCTGTTTTTTGTCTTTTTGTTTTTCGCTGGGGCGTGCCGGATGCCCTTCGTTGGTTTACCCTAAGATCTGAACTTTGAATTCCCTTTACCTTAGATCAGGGCGCAGCCAACACTACGGGACGAGGAAGCTATTCAAGCATCGCCAAGACTGCACGGTCATGCAGTTTCTTCTTTTTTGTGTTTTTGCGATCATCGGCTAAACCAAATGTAGTGAATACACCGAGACATTGCGTGTTTAGTGTGTGTGTGTGTGTTTTTGTTTTTATTGTCATGTTTTTATTGCGAGCATTTGTTTTATTTTCATGTCAGAGGTCAAATTAATCATTTGTGCTCTATATTCCAATTATGCCACTTGATTTAGTTTCAGAGCCGCCTCGAAGACAACGACGCAAAGTGCTGGCCTACAGATCCCCAGTTAGTTCTACTGATCCCCAGACGTACAATGATTATATTGTTACAGGCTCACTGGAGTCAACTTCAGTTCCGGCTGACGGAATGCCACTTAACGTTTACAAGAGCACCATTGTAGAACTCGTCTTCCTCTTTGTCTCTATTTAACACTCTCCCCCTCCCCCTTAAAAGAGTTATCACAATACAAAAAGCAAGTCATCGGCACTTTGGTTCTCGCAGTTTACTTACCCGGAGAAGAATGAATAACACTTTTGCGTGGGATGTGCATTTTCAGGTGATGCACATGCGCTGAAAATGTCGTGGTCTTCCGTAAAGTTCCCCAATTTTGTACTTCATAGGTTAGGGGTCCAATGTTCTTAGTGACTTCACAGGGACCCCTAAACCTAGGCAGAAGCTTCTGTGATCGACCTTTTTTTCGCTGTTCCTTCCGAATCAGGACCAAGTCACCCGGAGAAAGACATGGTGCCGAGCCAGGAGCGCTGTATCGAGATCACGTACGCTGTTCGGAATGTAATATAGCCATTCTTTCTCGTCCTCGTGCGTCATCCAGGCGGTGCTGAAAGTTATTGTCAGCAAAATCGTCTCCCCTATTCCGCCACGTTATAGATGATGAGCATTCCTGAGGAAGCACCGCCGTTCTACCATGAACAAGTTGAAATGGTGTATAAGTGGTGCTTGACTGCTTCACGGTATTCATCGCGAACGCGGTATAAGGAACAAACGTGTTCAAATCAGTGTGCTTGACATTTACGTACGAATAAAGAATTCCAGCAATTGTTCTGTTAGCTCGCTCAACAGACCCGTCTGTCTGCGGTCGGTAGGGAGCTGCTTTAGCATGAGTTACGCCTTGAGATGCTTGCTCTTCTGAAAACATGGCGGAGGTAAAAGCTGTATCTCGATCAGTGATGATCATCCGTGGCACTCCATGTCGCAGAAGAAGCTGGGTTCTAAGGAACCGCACCACTTCTTCGTTTGAGGTACTGGCCACGGGGCATAACTCTACCCATTTGGTAAGATGATCTACCGCCACTAGAATGAAGCGGTTGCGGTCCGATGTACGTGGAAAAGGCCCGAGGTGGTCGATTCCCCACACCTCGAATGGAGCCTCTGGTTGTGGTATGGAGTGAAGTTCACATGGCTTGGTTGTATTTGGTGACTTGCGTTGCTGACATTCCGAGCAAGAGGCTACGTAGCTTGCCACGTCCTTTTGCAGCCCGGACCACCGGTACCTTTCTAATATCTTCTGGAAAGTTTTGTCACGGCCGAGATGTCTCGCCGTAGGGTCGTCGTGGCAACGATGCAGCACCGCTCCGCGTAGTGAAGATGGGACAACTGGCACCCAATGTTTAGTGCTGGAACTGCGATGGCAAAGTAACCCGGCACGAATCTGGTACGCTTTACGTAGTCGATTAGTCGTGGGCGGTACGTCAGTCGTTTGAAGTCGAGACATGATGTCTTGGATTTCACAATCTTATTCCTGGCCTGCGTTCAAGTTAAATGTAGGCGCACAAAAGCAAGCATCGTGGTTAGGAGAATCCGGTATGTCGTTCATCGGATGACGAGATATAAAGTCTGCATCTTGGTGTTCTTTGTCACTCCAATGAACAATTGTGAAGTTTCTTGAAGTAAAATCTACCAACGGGCCAGTTTGGCTGTCAGATCTTTCTTGCTTTGGAGCCATGTCAAGGCTGAGTTATCGGCCACAACTGTGAAGTGTCGTCCGTAGAGATATGGCCGGACGTGTTGCACTGACTAGACTAGTGCAAGACACTCAAGTTCTGAAGAATGATACAGCTGTTCTGCGTCCGTAAGACGGCGACTTGCGTATGAAACAACAAGTTGCGTGTCGTCGTCATCATGTTGCAACAAAACAGTACCGAGTCCCTGTCCACTGGCATCTATGTGAAGATAGGTAGCCTAAGCAGGGTCAAAGTGGGCGAGAATTGGGGCACTCAACAAGGCACACTTCAGGTCTTTAAAGGAAGCTTAATCCTCTGCTGACCATCGCCAGGGTACATTCTTGCGCAGCAGACGGGTCATTGGAGCCGCACGGCGCGCATAGTCAGAAATGAATCGGCGAAAGTATGATGCAAATGCAATTGCTTTGTTATCTGCGATTTCACAAATAATGGAAAAGTTTGTCTTTAAACATATGACATCGTTCTGTGAGAAGTTTTCGTTGATAAATAATTGCCAGTACGGCTTCCGGCACGGGAAAAGTACGACACTGCTGCTTGAGGAAGTAACAGAGTTTATTAATGGTAAACTAGATAATAATGAAATAGTACTTGGACTCTTCTTAGATCTGACAAAAGCCTATGACACAATAGATTATGAAATATTACTAAACAAATTAGAAAAACTGGGTTTCGGGGACCGTTCCAAAAATTCTTCAAAGACTACTTTTACAACAGGGTACGAGGAGTCAAGATCGGGAATAATGTGAGTGACGCAGCATATCCCACCTGTGGCATTCCTCAGGGTTCGGTTTTAGGACCAATGCTATTCAACATTTACGTGAATGACTTAGGTGCCCTACCTCTGAAATCCAAACTTTACCAGTACGCAGATGACACCGCTCTTGTTCTCGCAGATAAAAATTACGACAGTGCTCTCAACATTTTCCAGGAAGACTTAAAAGACGTTATGACATGGTTCTCTAAAAATAAGATTTTTGTAAATAAAAAGAAAACATGTTTAATGTGCTTCAGCACTCACCAAAAGCGAATTAACCCTGATAAGCCTTTATTCCTGCATTCATCTGAATGCGTACACTGCTCTTGCCTACCGCTACCTTATGCCAGAGATACGAAATATTTAGGTCTTTACTTCGACGAACATTTATCATGGGACTCCCACATAGACTACATGTTAAAAAAACTACGAACAGTATCGGGATACCTATATAAACTACGAAGCAGCGCGGATATCAACCTAAGAAGGACTGTTTACCAGATGCTAGGGGAATCGAAAATTCGGGATGTAATAACAACCTACGGATCCTGCTCAAGCTTTATGAATAAAAAAATAAATAATATACAAAAAAGAATGCTAAAGAATATAACGTACGGCACACGGTATGAAGACCTTACGCTCGAAGAGCAGCTAGATCATCTGGATTTATTGGCAATGGATAACCTGCGGAAGTTTGTCATCCTTACAAAACATTACTTCACACATGATTTCAAGCTGAAGTCGAACAAGCAAAAACAACTGAGACACACAGAAAGACTCCATATTCCAAGAGTATATACGAATTATGGATTGCGACAACGGAAGTATTATGTTCCCAAATATTTTAATGACATCCCGGACAATTTATTAACTTTGCAATCCATAGCGTCGGTAAAAAAAGAAATGAAGAAATTGTGCAAACACACTGAGGTCTGCTAGAGTGTAAACCTTTGCAAATTGTAATGTACTGGTGGGTAAGCATGTGATTACCTGTATATAAACAAAACCACCACGTGAAACCTCACCGGGACGGATCATAACATAACTAAAGATGTACTCGATGGTAGAGTTATGTCACCTTGTTTTGCAGGGTCAGAGTCGACTTGTTGTTCGTTATTCTTTGCTAATTGATTCGGATTGGTACATTTGTTGAACTTTGATGCTTTTTGGTTGTTGTTGCATTGTTTTTTGTTTTTTTTTTCTTTTTTCTTCGCTTGTATTTATAATAACATAACGAAAATATATACGCGATGTTCTGAGAAATGTTGCCTTGTTCTACAACGTCGGAGTAGTCCTGTTTGTGATTCTCGGTTAATTGCTTTTTGTATGATACATTGGTGGAAATTGGATGACTTGATGGTTGTTGTTGCCTCGTTGTATTTCAATGGATTGTATTTTTTTGTGTGTGGTTTATTTCTTGGACTGCCCGTTTTTCACACACAAGCACGCAAGCGCTTTAGTGAAACGGAATACATTGTATGAATTTATAAAACCTGCAATAAAATTATTATTATTATTATTATTATTAATCCCTGGAAACTTTTTTACCTCCTTTAAGGATGTTGAAACAGGATAATCTACGAAGGCTTGAAGCATGACAGCATCTGGTGTAATCCCTCTTTTCGATACAACGTGTCCAAGGTAGGTTACTTTTTTATACCCAAAGTAACACTTTTCTGGTTTCAGGCGCAGATTGGTAGAGGAGAGCGCATCCAATACTGATGTAAGTTTTTGGAGGTGTTCATCGTATGTGCTTCCATACACAATTACGTCATCTAGATATACGAGTGCCATGGTCCACTTCAGGTGGCCTAGCACCCTGTCCATTAGTCTCTGAAATGTTGCAGGTGTATTACACAGCCCAAAAGGCATTCTCGTAAACTGGTAGAGTCCATTCGGTGTCACAAACGCAGATTTTTCTGCATTCTTGGGGTCCAGCGCAACCTGCCAGTATCCTGACAGGAGATCCAAGGTGGTAAAATACTCTTATCCCTGTAGTCGATCCAGGGCATCATCCAAGCGAGGTAAAGGGTACACATCCTGTTTCGTAACGCTGTTAATTTTTCTATGGTCAACACAAAAACCGGATAGTACCATCATTTTTCGGACAAGCACCACTGGAGAGGACCATGGGCTTGATGAAAGAACGACCACCCCTGTTGAATCATGTCATTAGCTTGCGTTTGAATAACACTCCGTTCGAATGGAGCAAACCTACGCTGTGACTGGTGAATAGGTCGACTGACCCCAGTGTCAATGGAATGCTCGACTAAAGACGTGCAGCCAAGCTCATTTGGAAAAAGTGCGATGCAGCTACGAGGACGTTGAAGGAGCTGTCGAAGCGCTGTCATCTGTTCAGTGTCAAGGTCATGATTAACATTAAATGTTTCCCATGAAAGACTGGGTATGTCTTCCTGTGAGTTGAATTCAAGTGCGACTGTATTCACCTGCACTTCAGGGCAGGAGGGCTGGGCGGTTCCGACTTGTTCTCCAGGTTTTAGCGTGGTGTTGTTCAATCCAATATTTACAGCCAAGATGACTAAGTTTCCCCGCAGAGAAGATGCCAAAGTGTGGGGAGAGACGAACTCGTGTTCAGGCTTAGCGTGAAGGAGAGGTTCGTAAATGACGCCGCCGTTGAAGCTCTGGTTGGAGCGTATTCACTGGAACCCACGCAGCAGAGCTCGGGGGTATGGTGATTGCTTTGCACACGTAGACGTTGTTTGTCACGGGTGTGATACTTGCTGTGCCAGTGCAAAGTAAAGCTCGAAGCACTCTCTGGACGTAGTTTAGCGAATCTTTCAGAAGTGCAGTTGTGCCATTCTATACGTTGAAGATAACTTGAGCAGCACCATGATGTAGCTTGAGCTTTAATAAGAACTTACTGTGATCAATTGTCGATGTTGTGATTTTGTTGTCTCTTGAATCCGGAAACTCATTATTAATAAAGTTATTTTTACGGCACCACTCGTAGCCAAGCACTACCAGACAAACAGAGTTCTCGAGCACCACGAACTCCACTTGTGATGTACTCTCAACTGTTTTCACTCGCAAAGTAAGAATAGCCAGGGTGTGAATGGCAGTACCGTTCACTGTGAACAATCCAAGTGACGTCGGACAGAGACGTGCGTCTGCTGTAACCAGGGATGATGCCAGAACGTTCACTGCTGCTCCATGGTGTCAAGAAGATCATCTTGGTAGCCAATGCATTCGATCCAAACAGTAAATTTTGGAACCGACGATTGGTTTCTTGCCACTGATGTCAAAAGGAAGTTTTAGGGGAGTTACTGAAGAAAGCACCGTGCTCGCTCTACCGTTAATCTTGGAAGCATGATCAGTGGCCTCAGACCGGGCTAGTTGTTGTAAAGGATTGTATTTCTTTCTACCATGCCTCCTTTCTGATGCCGAAGATAAGGCAGAAAGTGGTGATAATGGCTTTTGTAGATGCCTAGCCTTCTGCAAGAACTCTGTGGCCCTTTGAGCGGTTGTCGCTTTTAGCGCTTGACCCAGGGCATCTTTGACGTTTGTGGGTCATGACAGACGTACAAATACTTGAACCTCTGGATCAGCTATTGCGTCTACAAAAGCGAAGGTGCCAATCTTATCCTTTGCGTCTGTTGGGGCTCCAGGATGTGCCTTGACAATGAAGCTCTGGATGTGGGCAGCCAGCTCCTGAAGGGTTTCGTGAGAGCGCTGACGGCGTAAACTTAACTCCGAGCTGTGCACTTGCTGGAGATGTCTATCTCCAAAACATCGCTTCAGTGCTTCACGTAGGGCCGGGAATGATAGGCAGATACCATCAAATTGGTAAAGCACGTCTAGAGCTCGTCCTTGCAACTGGGACATGAGCGCGTGGACTTTGTCGTCATCCGTCCAGCCGTTTGCTTCTGAAATAATTTCAGCCTGGTACAGATAAAGGTTTACTGTTACGCTGCCGTCGAATGGTTTTAACTTCAGTGACGGATTAGGCGTTGCACGGGTACCTCGGTTCACACTCGTCAAAGGGCTAACTGTTGAAACGATCTCACCTTCATCCAGCGCCGGTGGACAGGTCTTGAGGCCATCTACAGAAATCCCCAAAGCGGCACGTTGTGGCCCATTGATGTCACTCGGAAAAACATTCACGCCATTTTGAAGGTGTTCTAGCGGCGTTAGAGCGCTCATGGAGAAGCCATTTTCAGCTGCTCGCTTCGAAGTGTTGACGGAGTGGGACGTAACGTGCAGTGGATTTGCCATCGAAGTTTAGAAGTAATCCCACCGCTGCCACCACAATGTTACAGGCTCACTGGAGTCAACTTCAGTTGCGGCTGACGGAATGCCACTTAACGTTCACAAGAATACCATTGTAGTTTTTCTTGTGGGATATGCCAGCTGAACAAAGGAAGAAATATAAAGTCAGAAAGAGAGAAGGAACATACACATGCACTCCGCTGGACTAACAACCATTTACTGAATAACATCTTTTCCTTCGTCGACTTTCATTAAAAGGATAACTTCTTTTCCTTCGTCGACTTTAATTATTGCCTAGATGAAATATTTGTCCCTCGTCGTCTTCACATCAGTTTGAAAAACCTTGTATCCCCAGAGGTGGATTCTTCTGTGGGCTCATGCAGACTAATTTACACAGGGTCTGTTTCCTGCAAATACTTCTTTTCTTTTGCATCTAGCACAATGGAGGCAGTGCTTACACAATCTTCCTTCTTCTCCTCAATGGCTAGAGACTCTAGGATTTCCCTTGCGATCTGTTTCTTGTGTCTAGCCATGATGGTGATGTTAGAGAAAAAGGGGGCACATTGGCATTCGCGACAATGCGCTGGAAGATGGCTGGCTGCTGCAATTGTGCGCACGGAGGCGGCGTGTTCTCTGGTGCGGTCATTGACACAGCGCCCAGTTTGTCCGAGGTAACATTTCCCACATGACAGCGGAATGTTGTAAACAACAGCGTTGTGTCAATGACCGCACCAGAGAACACGCCGCCTCCGTGCGTGTGTGTGTGTGTGTGTGTGGGGGGGGGGGGGGGGGGGGGGGGTTACTGTGTTGCGAGAATTGAAAAGTTTCAATTTCGGTAACAAATCACACCATCTTATTATTTCGTATACACCATGCGCATTTATTTTTCTTGCAATTTGCATACTGTTTGGCATGCACATCGAATGCATTTGGTTGGAATATTTCTTTAGTATTAATGTATTTATTTTTGTATACCATGTTCACATTTCATACGCAAATTAACCTTCAGCATTTCTCTGCGGAGCATATCTTGTTCCATGATCAGAGAAATTGCACACTCTCGCTGGTGCAATCCTTTCGTTTAACCGTATTTTTTATTTATTTGCGGTTCGGGGGAGCCGAAGCGGGACAAAATGGCGTCCCACAAGCATGCATGCTGGCGGGACAGCGGGACCACGGCCGGAAAAGCGGGACCTGTCCCACCTAAATTGGGACGTCTGGTCACTTTAGGTAGGGCGCTTCACGAGTCATGGAGAGGTCCGGGGTCGGTTCCTGGACCTGGCGGATATTTTCAGCGCCGACAAGTCACCTAGAGAGCGAGAACCGTGCTCCGTTTCATGTATAGATAAATTTATTCATACGTATATCTAATCCACCTCGAGGATCTCTCTAAATTGTTTTATGTACTTTATATCACAAATTGTGTGCAAGGTTAACAGGGACACGGGAACGTTTGCTCTCCTGACGTCTAACTCATGTTTAACTCAGGTCTCTGGTTTGATACCAGGACCAGGCAGGCGAAAACAGCAGTCACCTACAGCTGTTTTTGGAGAATTGTGTTTGTCCTTTGTCCCCCTTGTTCTCCCTCTCCGGGAATTATTTTCGTCATTCTTGTCCAGCTCGCTTGCACCTTTGCATTAAATGCATTCTCATCATAACCTTAAAATGCAGGCCGTTCACCATTGTTGGTGTTAGACTTGTAGCAGCTGATAAGACCTGTTTGCTCTACGGACCCCTAACCCCTGGTTAGTTCAGTCGGTAGAGCACTGCACTGGAAATGGAGAGGTCCCGGGTTCGATACCCGGACCAGGTGGATTTTTTCGGTCGCGCACCAGTCACCTAGTTGTGTTTGGAGATTTCTATTTGTCTCTCGTTCCCTTTCTCCAGGGATTATATTCGTCATTTTTGTCCAGTTCGGTTACACCTTTGCATTAATTGCATGATCCGCATAATTTCTCGCTCTAGTAAACCACTTTCTAAATTCATGCGCTTACGCCCGTACTTCACAAGAAGGTGGGAAACATCTTGAATAAAAACCAAATTTAATTAAAAATGAACAAACCAAATTTATTTGATTTAAGTGGGATTTCTTTGATATAAATTTGCGTTCAGACACTTTACCCTAAAATAATGATTTCGGCTTTTGAACTTGCGCACAGTCGGCTAGTTGCCCAACAACAATGACTTTTTCATTTAGTTGTAAAGAGGGCAATGTGGTGGTATGATCTCGAAAGATAAGCTGCAAGGCCGTCTAAGGCACAACATTTATACAGGCCAATTCTAGATGTACCTTAGATTTATAACTCAGTTTGTATCTCTTTGACTTTATCTGTCCCTCTTTCTCTCTCTCTCTCTCTCTCTCTCTCTCTCTCTCTTTCTTTTTTCTGGTTTGTGTGTTTTTGTGCGGACGCATACTTTCTTACTTTTGTTTGTTTCCTTCCATCGCACTTCAATTTGCTTGCATAGGATGCCAGAGAACTGAGCGAATGAAGTGGAAGGAAAAAACAAAGCTGCTTCCCGATTTGCTCAGAAGAATACCGTATTTCGCTCGTGTTCAGCCACGTATATAGGATGACTCAAGTCACCAGGCTCGATCTAAAATGGACCGTAAAAATCGACGCCTGCACGTAGCAATGTAATCTTTTCGTCAAAGGTGTATTTCACAGGTCGGTTTTTCCTTGTAAAATTAAAAGGGCCGAGAAACTGGCCAGGGTCTATGGCGGGCGCCGACGCAGACAACCAATTCCAGTAGCGGGATGTGTTTGGCGTTCCTATTGATAGGCGGCGTCGGGAGCAGTGACCGGAGGTGCAGAAGACCAGCGAAAGAAAGCAGACGACACGCAGACGAAATCCGTTGGCAGCAAAAGCGCCATCGTTATGTAGACGCGTTTTTTTTTACCTTTAAGTTTTGCTTTTATTGTCCGCATTTATTTATTAACCAAAGGTACATTTCAAAAAGATCATGTTCATTTTAATAAACCACGGTTGTCGCGAGCCGTCGCGATAAGGAGGTAGCGCCATCTATCAATATGTACGCCAAACACACCCCGCTACAGGACTTGGTCGTCTGTGTCGCCGCCCGCATAGACCCTGGCAAGTTTCTTGGCCCCATTTTTTACAGAGAGCTACGTTTTGTAATTTTAAAAGACAAAACCGACTTGTGAAACACACTTTCAACGAAAAGTTTAGATTGCTAGGTGCAGGCGTCAATTTTTACGGTATATTTTAGATCGAGCCTGTTGATTTGGGTCACCCGGTATATTTCCCTTGTTTGGCTATAATTTTAATCAAATACAAAAAAATGTGCATGAAAAGTATTAAGTCAAGAACAAACAATAAATATTTCTGGCGTTTCATTTTTATAAAAAGTAGAATATAAATCATCAAAGTAAATCTAGAGTACTTCAAATCATGATGTGAATTTTGCTTAAATCCACGATTGAAACCATTTTTATTATACCATGTTTTGCACTAAATTGCACAAAAATTTGAAGAGAACGTGTAACCGCAAGTTCACAAAAACTACGTTCGGGATGCTGGGCAGTTTCCAACGCACGCTGATTCGTGGTTCTCGTTCACTGTGAGGAATCAACAGCGCAGAGTCACTAAAAAAACTCGTGCATTGTGTGTTTCGATTCTCGATTCAGCAAGAGTCATGTTAATGGTGTTCTCCATATGTGATTGGTTGATCGCAAGTAAAAATCGGCCCTTCAACTCCTTGATTTGGTTGCCACGGTTGCCACAATGACGATAGCGCTTGTATCCTTTGCCGCAGCCCCCTTTGAGAAAGGAAGGTCATGTACAACCCAACTTATACACAAACTACACAATTTTCACGGTGGTGATGATATTTCGACATTTCGGGGGAATTTGAGCAGAGCAAAAGCTACAAGAGCGAGTTCCGTGCTTTGAACGGGCGTGCCGAGTGGTGGCCATCAGTTCGTCGAAGGACGTCTCATCAACAGATTGTTTCGTATACTCCGACGTTTCATCGACAGTTCGTGTTTCATCGAAAGGTTCCCGCGATCGTTTCATCAACACACCTTGCGACGTTTCGTCAAAAGCGTCTTTTCCGCGCACGTCGCCTTTATATCCGGCATCCGAATGGTCCTAGCTGGCCAAATTCTTGCTGGCTCCGATGAGGACTGGTGCAAGCTCGGGTCTGAGATTATGTTAATTAAAGTTTCCCGAGCAAAGTGAAAGGTTTCCACGCGTTGCGTGGAGTGTTTGTTAGCCCATGATTAGGACTGGCGAATTTGTTTTCACCCTATCGGAGCCGCCTGAGTTTGTTTTCTTTAGTTTTGGTATTCTTCCAGCGAACCAAACGAAGCCAGTAATTCAATGCAATCTACTGTGAAAAAAAAAAAATATTAACTTCTCGACGAAACGTCGGGGTGTTTTGTGTCCATGAGATAAGTTTCCAGAAAACATCCCAGTTCCGGAGGAACGTATGTTCCTGAAATCAGGCACGTAGCCAGGGGGGGGGGGGGGGGGGGGGGGTGGTTTCCCTGTTTTCTCCAAAAAAATCTTCCATTTTGCTGGGGCCTTCTCTCCCCTCCCCCTCGTACAGCATATTGGCATGGGAGCCCCCCCCCCCCCCCCCCCCCCCCCCCACCCCCCCCCCGCCCTCGAAACAAAATCCTGGCTACGTGCCTGTTTGAAAGGTGTGTTCATGAAATGTTGCACACGAAACGTGTTTGGACTAAACTATATGGACCCCTGCCAAGCACTCGCGTTTGTGCAGTGAGAGTTTTTTTAAGGCAGCATGCTAGCGCGTGTAGTTTCCGATTCGCTCGCACTTATGGGGAAACAGAGCTTGCCTTCTACATACGCGCAGTGCCAATCACGTTTGACGTGATCAGACGCTTGTTTATCCATATTGATCTGGATTATAGTTTACACTGTGATTCAACTCGGATTAAAAAAAAAACTGGCACTACTGGTTACGTGTGCCACGATCAACACAGAATGTTCGCATGTGGCCGCTCACCTGGGTAAAAGTTGTTGCCTGTCAAGTACAATTGTGACGGTGTGAAATCACGTGGCGAAAGTTCGCTGTCAGCGCGTGCTTCGTGGCAAGCTCTTGACCGAGAAAATTGTCAGCTTTCATCATGTGGATTTTTTTTCGGCAACCCAGAGTTAGAATGCTTCCACCTGTTCTATGGGAAGCAATCAGGAGACACAGCTTACACAACGCCTGAATGCAACAGAGTACTATGAAAATGCAAACATTACAGCCTGAGTAGTACCTGTACAAGCTTTAGCTTTCAATTCGGCCAAGTCTGTCAAATGTAACGCTTTTAAACTCTTCATCAGAACGCGATATGAGCGCGTACACAATACTTGACATAACGTCAAACTCCATCCTTGAATATTTTTCATATTTTTTGCGCACCACCAGTTAAGGTTCGCACAAATTATAAATTAATATTGCTACATTGCTTAAGCTCTGCGATAGCTATCTATACAAAAATTGTAATTGATAAGCTGCAGTCATTTTTAACTGCCCTTAAACTCAGTGTTAAAAGTCATTTTGTTCATTTATGGTGTGAGTAATTTTTTAACTTTGGTATTACGTTTGCTATGTTGTAAGCATAAAACTTTTGTGACAGTCCTACTTCGTGATTACCAAACAGCATATCTAGAACAGCTAAGGATAATTTTTTGTGCTTTAAAGCCTCACGGTCACAAAAAAAAAAAAAACAGGAATGACCTAAAATGAGAAACGTGACCAAGAGAAAATAGTTCATTTGTTTTTACATCCTGAGGTATTTAATTCATCAAAGTAGAATTTCGAAATTCCACATGTATTACGTCATCACGTTTTTGTTCAAATCTGTAAAGCGCCAAACATGTGCAAGACCAAACGGTCGACCCTTCGTACGAATCTGACCACGTTGAAAGATGTGTAATCGGCCTCCAAGATCCCCGGGCTGATAAATGCGCACCGCCAATCTCAATTTTTTTGACGCTTCGGTTCTATTATCGTGCATGTGCCTCGCCATTAGCTCAGGACGATTTTCACGTTTTGTTCTGACCACATTTGCTGGAGACGCGAGCTCATAGCGTAGGCAACTGCTCCTTTTGCACGAGAACCGGTGCAGTCGGGCTGCCTTCCACAGAAAACTCGTGCATCGAAAAACAGGTGAACGGGCAAGCATGTCGATTTAAAAAAAAAAAGACAAATACCACGCAAGATTTATTTCGTTAAGGGGGATTCAACCGCTATTTATTTGTACCCTTTTCCTCATAGATGGCGCAGAATTTTTCCGGAACAAACGAGTTGCATGTTCGTAGCTGCGCATGCAGGTCGGGCGCTCGTGGTGGGCTCAGGCCACGGGCTGTTCGCCGCCGACCTCGAGCTAGATCTTCTTCGCTCTGCGTCCGCCGCTGGAGGAAGCGGCCAACAGGCGGCGCGATATACGGGCCAGTACATACGTAGATTGCAGTGCCTTACAAAACGTAGAATAAGCTCTGATTTCCAAATGAATTCGAAGTTCCATCCACGTTCGAAATTATCGAAAGCACCAGGTGCGGCGTTGCGGCCGTTTGGACCACCACATTTAACACGCAAACGTTGTATTGCAAAAAAAAAAAAGAAAAGAGCTTCATTTAAAGCTAGTAAACAAAAAAGAAATAAAGTGGCAGTTTTGCACTTCCTATGTCGTATATCGGCCTGCTCTTCGTCTGAATAGTGGTTTGCAAACCCGCTCACAGGTGGTGTGGAGTAAAGCCCATCTATCCTGGGAAAAGTGGCGCCAATCATTTTTGTGGAAATGCTAGAGACTAGGGATGTCGCGAACCACCCTAGGTTCGATTTCGAAAGGTTTCGATATTTGCGAAGCAAACTGAGGTTCGATTTCGAAAAATTTCGATATTTATTTGCGAAGCAAACTGAGGTTCGATTTCGAAAGGTTTCGATATTTGCGAAGCAAACTGAGGTTCGATTTCGAAAGGTTTCGATATTTGCGAAGCAAACTGAGGTTCGATTTCGAAAGGTTTCGATATTTGCGAAGCAAACTGAGGTTCGATTTCGAAAGGTTTCGATATTTGCGAAGCAAACTGAGGTTCGATTTCGAAAGGTTTCGATATTTGCGAAGCAAACTGAGGTTCGATTTCGAAAGGTTTCGATATTTGCGAAGCAAACTGAGGTTCGATTTCGAAAGGTTTCGATATTTGCGAAGCAAACTGAGGTTCGATTTCGAAAGGTTTCGATATTTGCGAAGCAAACTGAGGTTCGATTTCGAAAGGTTTCGATATTTGCGAAGCAAACTGAGGTTCGATTTCGAAAGGTTTCGATATTTGCGAAGCAAACTGAGGTTCGATTTCGAAAGGTTTCGATATTTGCGAAGCAAACTGAGGTTCGATTTCGAAAGGTTTCGATATTTGCGAAGCAAACTGAGGTTCGATTTCGAAAGGTTTCGATATTTGCGAAGCAAACTGAGGTTCGATTTCGAAAGGTTTCGATATTTGCGAAGCAAACTGAGGTTCGATTTCGAAAGGTTTCGATATTTGCGAAGCAAACTGAGGTTCGATTTCGAAAGGTTTCGATATTTGCGAAGCAAACTGAGGTTCGATTTCGAAAGGTTTCGATATTTGCGAAGCAAACTGAGGTTCGATTTCGAAAGGTTTCGATATTTGCGAAGCAAACTGAGGTTCGATTTCGAAAGGTTTCGATATTTGCGAAGCAAACTGAGGTTCGATTTCGAAAGGTTTCGATATTTGCGAAGCAAACTGAGGTTCGATTTCGAAAGGTTTCGATATTTGCGAAGCAAACTGAGGTTCGATTTCGAAAGGTTTCGATATTTGCGAAGCAAACTGAGGTTCGATTTCGAAAGGTTTCGATATTTGCGAAGCAAACTGAGGTTCGATTTCGAAAGTTTGAAGATTTCGAACTTTCCTAACTTGAAATTCGAGATATCCGAAAAATCTGAATTTCTTAAGATCTGAAGTTCGAAAAGTTCGAAGATTTCGAAATGTTTTTTAAATAAAATTTGAAAACTTCGAACGCTTCGAATTTTTATAGACATGAAGTTCGAACAATTCGAAGATTTCTAATTCTTTCTGCATAAAGTTCGAAAAGTTCGAAAGTTTCGATTCTCTTTTAACGCCCTGACTTAAAAAAAAAAAAAAAAAAAAAAACTTCGAAGATTTTGAATTTTTTTCAAGTCCAAGTTTTCGAAGTTCGAAGTCCAGTTTTCAAGTTCCTCCACAGTTTCAGTTTCAAATAACGTTTTCACGACTCAATGGTTTTCACGAAATCAAGTTTAGAAAGTTAGGGTGTGATACCTCTAGGCTCTGCGAAGTTGGTCAGGCAATAAATGAGACGACAAGTGTCCCGGATGTGCTGGAATATTTGCCACTGCAGAGTGACGTGTGACCATAGATCAGTAATTGTGACGCCAGCCCGGAGGGGGGGGGGGGGGGGGTTCTTAACGTGCATCACGCAGTAGTGATCACACGAACACACTGTTTTACGCTACTCATCCAGTTCGAAATGGCCAGGGGCGGGCAGGAGGTTGAGGCTCAGAAAAACCTTGAAGCGACCTGGCCAACTACCTCCCCACCCCTTGCACGCTGGTAGTAATCCGATCGAACGCCGCCCGAGTGACGCTGGCATATAGTAAGTTAAGTTTGTAATTGTCCTGGAGGTTTATTTTCTGGGACGGAGGAATCGCCTCGCAAAAAGCACAGAAGCCGACACAACTCGAGGTCGAGGAGCGTTCTACCATACAAGTGGCGTCGGAGGAAAAACGGGGGAGGGAAGAGGGGAAGGGGGGGGGGGCCTCAGCCCCCCTTCCCCCCCTTCCAGATATTTCGGACTGTTTAAAGAAAACAATACGGGGAAAGAGGGCGTGGTCGAGCTTATTTTAATCTAAAATTATTTATGCCTATGTATAGCTACTGTCGCTCTTCAACTGCATAAAAGATCGCGTAGATGGTCATTGTTAGAAACTCGTTGTCAGAAGGCACTACTCTCACATGCTTAGTGGTTCGGAAGTTCAAAGCTATGTCTTTACGACCTAAATACCTGTGCCAATGGTAAAAAAAAAAAAAATAAAAAAATAAATAAATGCGGGGATAAAAAGCTGGAGAAATGCAAAAACATCAAGAACTCGCCGGATGTGTTGTATTCTTGCATATTCAGAGGTTCAGAACTTCGAAACAACTTTCTTCACGTTCCTGGGACGCTTCACGTCCCAGGTGTTAGCATCCTGCTGAGCACGAGAGATCAAAGAGAGACGAGGACGACGACGAGCACCCGCGAAACGTGCAACGACACGAACGTTAAATGCTCTGTACATATAAAATGTTTTCTACCTCTTGGCAACTGCGTATTTGACGACTAACAAGTCAGAAGTGGGATGAACACGTTTGCGACCTGGACACGGTGAGAAGCTTTATTCTACGATTCTCAAAGCGGTAGAAACTCTGTCACATCGGACCAGATCGTCGTAGAGATGACTGACAGCACCGGGCACGATCTACGAAGGAAGGAGCGCTTGCGAGGCCGTCCGCGGGGTGCAAACCAAGGTTCCTGCGAAAGAATAGGCGATGAAGAAATCACGAGCGTGGCTGTCGTAGACAACACTCGATCCCTTCAGCAACACGACGAAGCGGATCCTGTAGCTGTGACTGCTGGTATCGACGACACCGACAGAGTCGCTCATGCGTTGGAGAACCATCAGGCAACGGAAATTCGTGCAACAAATGAAGATTTTGCTACGCTGCTGCAAACTGCTATCCAGAGTGCCGTGAGAGAGGCGATGAGCGGCATGGCTACGCTTCTTCGTGCCGGCCAACAGCCTCTTCAAGACGCACGACCACCTGCGGACTCTGGAAAGCTTGTACCTGTCTTTAATCCTGTGGCATTTCCATCGCAGACAATAGAACAATGGACTAGAAAAGTTGACGAACTTTCCACAATCTACGCGTGGAGTGATCGACAGACGTCGTGCTTTGCCATCACGAAACTGGAAGGGGTTGCAAAGACATGGTATGATGGACTTTCGAGCGTACAGCGATCATGGCAAGAGTGGAAGGACGAATTGAAGAGATCGTTTCCAGATGTGAAAAGCTGTCAGCGTCGCCATCAGGAGATGGTGGCTCGAAAACGAAGAAAGGGTGAGAACATTGAATTGTACTTTCATGAAAAGGTTAGCCTTGCCCGTCTCTGTCAACTCCCTGAAGATCAAATTGTTGAGTACGTCGTCACTGGTCTTGATGACGAGGCGATGGTGCGAAGTTTAAGCGTTGGAACTTTCTCTACTCCAGAGTCATTGCTTGAGTGCCTTAAGCGTATAGACGACCGCCTCGCCGTGGTCAAGGCAACACCTACCCGAAGCGAACGTCAGCCTTCATCAGGTGGATCGCATGACCAAGCCGAAGCGCGGAACGAAATCGGCGCCCGGGCAGCAGGCTCGTCAGGTGATAATAACGGACGAAGGCCTTTACATAATCACAACGGAGAGTCATTATGCTTTAACTGCAACAACTACGGACATTTTGCAATTCACTGTCCTGAACCGCAAAAGCGGAAACGATGCGAGAAATGCCAGCGTGTTGGTCATGCGGTTGCCAACTGCAGATTTAATATCAAGGAAACGTTTCCGAAGACACACTGCCTGGAAAGTAAAGAAATAGTTGGCGCGCGAAATGAGAAATACTTTCAAGAGGCACTGATCGACGGGAAGCCAGTCAAGGCATACTTGGACCTTGGTAGTCAGTGCATTACACTACGTCAGGCGGACGCCGACTACCTCGGTATTGCATATACGAAGCCTACAGATACGTGCAAAATTGGAGGCTACGGTTCTGGTCACGTGATTCCTTGCGGAATTACCCAAGCGCATCTCACCGTCGACCAGGCCAGTGCAGAAGTGCCCATTTACATCGTTCCAAGTGATGTCCAGGCAATTCCACTGCTTGTTGGCCAACCGTTTACGGATCAGCCCCACATCACCGTTGTAAGACGTAAAAACGTTCTACGAATTTTTGAAGAGAACGAGAGTGCTGATGATGAGGACGACCGACTTAGAGGCATCAACGTCCCAAACCTTCCACCCCGTCGTGCCACGTTATGGGCAAAGGAGTCAACGGTCATACCCCCCGGGTACATTGGCATTGTCACCTTATCAGCGGGAGGCGAAACAGACGGTGACGTTTACGTCGATGCCCAACTTCGCATGCAAGAGGGTAAGGAGCATTGCTTGCCCTCCTGCATTATTCATGTAGACGAAGATGGGACTTCGTTCTTGCCAGTCCTAAATGTTTCGGATTCTGCTATTCATGTAAAGCAAGGAAAAGTGACTGCACGGGGCTCTTGGTGCCACGAGGAACCCGAAACATCTTGCGACCACATTGTATCTTCGAAATGCCTAATACCTTTTAGGCCAGAAGATGTGCGCACGGGAACCGCATTAACACCTGATGAATTCAAACAACTTCTCAACTTGATCAACGAGCATCGTGATTGTTTTGCGGATAATGTCTTTGAGTTGGGAACCACGAACAAGGCCGAAATGAAAATTGATATCGCAGAAGATGCGAATCCGGTATCTTTTCGACCGTATCGTCTACCGTACAATCAGCGACTGAGAGTAAACAAAGCTATTGAAGAGCTGAAAGAGGCGGGTATAGTTCGCGACTCTTCGTCCGAGTACGCCAGTCCGTTGCTTGTTGTGAAGAAAAAGACAGGCGAAGAACGTTTGTGCATTGATTACCGGGCACTCAACAGGGTCACTAAGAAGGACAAATACCCGCTTCCTTTGATCGAAGACCAGTTGGACCGATTACATGACAAGCGCTATTTTACGACTCTTGACTTGACGTCAGGGTATTATCAAATTCCGATGTCCAAAGAATCACAAGCGAAGACGGCGTTTGTAACTCCCGATGGACACTACGAGTTTATAAAAATGCCGTTCGGACTGACCAACGCCCCAGCGGTGTTTCAAAAGATGATGAATGTGGTATTGGGATCCTTGCGTTACGGAGTGGCTCTAGCGTACATGGATGATATTCTCATCCCGTCGCGGGTCTTTAAAGAAGGTCTCGATCATTTGCGAAAAGTTTTCCAAGTTCTTCGTGAAGCGAGACTGACACTTCGCTTAAGCAAATGCGTGTTCATGGCGGAAACAATAAACTACCTGGGATTCGAAATCGGAACCACAGGGCTCAGGCCAGGTGAATGTAAAGTAAAGGCAGTGACCGACTTCCCAACACCAAGAAACGTCCACGACGTAAGGCAGTTTATTGGCCTTGCAAGCTATTTTAGGCGTTTCCTGAAGAACTTCGCAGCGCTAGCCGAACCTCTGACAAGGCTTTTGAAGAACAATACTTCTTGGCGATGGACCGAGGAGCAAGATTCTGCATTTTCTTTCCTGAAAGTGTGTTTGCAGGAGAGACCGATTCTGGCCCTATACAACCACGAAGCCCCAACGGAAGTGCACACCGATGCAAGCAAGAATGGTTTGGGGGGCATGTTGCTGCAGCGCCAGTTAGACGGACAATTTCATCCCGTAATTTATGTGAGCCGTCAGACGTCCAAGGCGGAACAAATATACCATTCCTACGAGCTTGAGGCCCTCGCAGTCGTTTGGACTCTTGAGCGGCTTAAGGTTTACCTCTACGGTGTCGACTTCACTGTAGTCACAGACTGCAACGCCCTGCGAGGCACGTTGAGTAAGCGCGATATGTTGCCGCGGATTGCTCGCTGGTGGTTACGATTACAAGAGTTCACGTTTAGTGTTGAGCATCGATTCGGTACCTCTATGACCCACGTGGACGCTTTGAGCCGATCTAGTAGTGGTCAACCTGAAGACGTCGCTATTTGTGATGGTCTACACGTCCTGCCAGCTACAGTGATTAATTTTGACGACTGGCTGGTAGCAGTACAACGTCAGCACCCTGAGGTCAACAAGATACGGGACATATTACGAAAGCCGGCAAAGTCGAAGGAAGACAAACGTCTTCACGAACAGTACGAGCTACGGAGCGACATTGTTTTCAGAAAAAACGAAACACAGAAGGTGTCTTGGGTAGTCCCGCAGAATATGCGTTGGCAGGTCGTTCGGCGCTGCCACGACGATCTCGGACACCTGGGATCAGAAAAAACATTGAAGAAGATGCAGGAAAAGTACTGGTTTCCTAGAATGAAGCGATATGTTCGCAGGTACATCGCATCGTGTCTAGAATGTATTCATCACAAGACTCCGACAGGCAGAAAGCCTGGAATGTTGCATTCCATTGAGAAAGTTGGCCTGCCTTTTCACACGATTCATATTGATCATCTGGGACCATTTCCACGAAGCAGGCATGGGAACACTTATTTGATCGTGGCTGTGGATGCATTTACCAAGTTTGTACTGCTGAGACCCGCAAGAAACACTAGTGCACAACCAACTGTTTCGTTCCTGAAGAACATCGTTGGCCTTTTCGGCCCTCCGGCAAGGGTTATTACAGACAGAGGTGGAGCTTACACAAGCAATGCGTTCCGGAGGTGTTGCCGTGCACTAAACATTGCTCATGTGCTGAACTCTACAGCAAACCCGCGAGCAAATGGACAAGTGGAGCGGTACAATAGAGTTGTTACTACATCAATCGCCACCTTGACCACCGACGTTGAAGGCAGGGATTGGGACGAATTGTTGGAACAAGTTCAGTGGAGTCTGAACAACACTTTCCAGAAGGCCACTCGTACGACGCCCTTCCGGCTGCTGTTCGCTTACGAGTCTAGAAATTTCAAGGGAGATTCCCTCGAAGATGCACTACGGGACGAAACCAACGTAACTGAAACTGAGATGGCGACAAGACGACAGGCGGCCATACACGCCATTCGTACAGATCAGGAAAAACAGCAACGTCGCTACAATAAGAAGCGGTGCAGCGCTTCGACCTTCGAGCCCAGAGACATCGTCGTGGTGGAGAAAGAATCACTTCCAATCGGACATTCAAGGAAGCTTTTAAAAAAGTTTCAAGGTCCCTACGTAGTAACGGAGAAGCTTCCAAATGACACGTATCGTATAGAAGATATTCCGGGCCGATCAGTTACTCAGCGTTTCTACACGTCTACGGCCCCGATTGACAAGATGAAGCGTTACTATGCCATCGACGTAGACAACGAACCCGATCATGACGACTGCGAAGACGAAGAAGACAATTGAGTCAATTTTTCACAGGATGGCCGAGTGTTAGCATCCTGCTGAGCACGAGAGATAAAAGAGAGACGAGGACGACGACGAGCACCCGCGAAACGTGCAACGACACGAACGTTAAATGCTCTGTACATATAAAATGTTTTCTACCTCTTGGCAACTGCGTATTTGACGACTAACACCAGGAACGTGAAGCGAAAAAAAAATGTTTTCTTTTAATGACGTGCTGAACTTGAACAATATTAGAAATCTTCTCCCATGAGTTAATTTATTCCTTAACGTGAAAAAACAATAAATACATTATTTTGTATTCTGCAGATGGCAATGATATGTACTGTCTGTGGTGTTAATTTAAATGCGATACCTCAAACAACTTAGACAAAAATAAATACCAAGTTTAGGGCATAATTGCATGTAGATACATGTTTGGACATTTCTTCGAAACTCACCTTGAATAACAATAATCATATCTTAAGACGACACTTATCTAGGCTATACATAGATCATTCTTAAAAAGTTTAACATCTCTACCATATATAGCTTCGGCTACATCGCGCTTCAAATCTGGCATAAACGATAATCGTCCAAAACCCGTTGTCCTTCCTCGCTTCTTCGGGAATTTATTTCTTTAAAACTAAGCATGCCAGAACATTGAAATAAACGGCATTGTCTTTCGTAAAGAACGGAACACCGCATGTAAAAGTTCGAGGAAAAAAATTACGAATGTACCTCACTACTTGAATTCAAATGAAACCGTCCGCCGGTCTTTCTAAGTTCGACGAACGTCGAACTTAGAAGTTCGTCGACCTTCTTATTTTTCAAGAATCGAAAGTTCGAAACTTTTCGAATTCTATTGATAAATAAGTTCGAAAGTTCGAAAATTATCGATTTCCTTAGCATAGGAAATTCGAAAGTTCGAACAGCTTCGAACTTTTTAGTGCAAGAAATTCGAAAGTTCGAAAATCATCGAATTTTTTGGTCAGTCAAGTTCTGAAGTTCGACACGCATCGAATTTTGCAGTGTGATAAGTTCGGAAGTTCGAAAAAGATCGAATTTTTTAGCGTAATAAGTTCGGCGGTTCGAAAAGCGTCGAACTTCTTAGCTTAACAAGGTCGAAAATTCGACTTCCGTCGAATTTTACGCTATAGAAAATTCGAAAATGCGAAATCTTTCGAACCTTCCGAATCGCTTAATTCGATCATCGAAACTTCGATTCGAAAAAAGTTCGCGGCATCCCTACTAGAGAAACGTGCCGTGCGCCACTTTTGGGAAGAACTAGAGCCACTAATTGAGCTGCGCTTAGAGTATCGGCACTCTGTTCACCAACATTGTTGTGGGCGCCGACATTTTGGTGCTTGTGCAGAGTAGACGCAACGGCCGATCATCATGATTGAAAACTGCGACTTCCTCAGCATTAGATTCGGTGTTAGGAAGCTCATATAAAATTGCTTTGCTCTGTCGCGAACTGTTTAAACATCTGTGGAGGACGGAAAAGCGTTTCCTACGATTTCAGTTACTTCTTCAGATAACTGGCAACCATGATTTTAAGCCATAATATGAACAAGTGTAGTTACTCTGAAGCGTAGCTTATTTAGTGGCACTGTATATAGAAGAACATGGCGTCTGAAATCTAGCTGAGTGCTGCGCTGTTCCGCCATGATCTTCCCTATACTCTGTTTCATACTTAGTGTGCAACGCTGTCAAAGCTACTGGCGCGAGCATGGGGCTTGATCTTGTTGATCATCTGCACTTCTGCGCGTCGAGTCAAAAGCAACAAGAAGCAACCGTTTCCCCCCGTAGACTGTACCAAGGAGTTCTCTGTCCAAGCAAGTGGGGCGGCTCTACCAGAGCCGTTTATTAAGAGAGTTTGGCCATACATTGGTTTGAATAGGCGAGCATCTCGGGGCCAACCACAGGCCGCGAAACAGACCCTAGCGGTGGTCGCGTGCTCTAAATTTGTGCCACGACTATACTTCGTTTCACCTTATGTGCGAGCGAAGGCAAAACTGGAAGCGCGAGCACGAAAGCTCCGTGCGTTCAGGCTTTGCTCGAGCGCGCGAGCTGGGGAGAAATGCAAAAAGCGCTGGTCTCGCGCTTCTAGCTTTGGCTTCGCTCGCAGATAAAGTGAAACGAAGTATAATCTGAGCCGTGCCGAGCGGAACTTCGCGTCCCAAGACGCTCGCGCACCCCACCCTTTGCACTGCTTTCTTTCAGCCAGTCTCAGGGCGCTGTGCTAGCAGTGCAGACAAAGGCATGGGCACGAGCGCGTGGCTTTGGAAAGTGCCTCCTATGCACGAGGTCTCGTACAAACAAAAGCGTTTCGCTGAGCTAGGCTCACGCGCCTGTGCCTTTGTCTTCACTGCAGACATTTGTGAGATGGAGTAGAGGTCTCCTGATTGGTCGACGCTGTGTCACAAATTTAGTTTACGCTCTAAACGTGGGGGGAATATTCGGCGCTGGCGGCGGCCTTTGCTCCGCCTATTGTCCAAACTCTCCTAGTATACGGCTCTGGGCTCTACTATACTCGTCCACAATCGCGCGCCAAGTGCACAGCAGCTGACAAGATTGGCAACGGGTATGGCAAGAAAGGACACTTTCCGTCTGTCTGCCTGTCACCGAAAAAGAACCACCCAAATACACAAAGCCATGTTGCTCTCGAGTTATCCTCGTAAATTCCATAAGTTGAAGGCGCTGCCGGCAGGTGCAGACTAAATTCATTTGATAAAAATCACGCTTTCAAGTACCGCCAACCATTGTTGCGGAAAAAAGCAAGACACGTGAGAGGAGCGGGTGCTCCGCTACCATTCGCTTCCAAGGGCCGCTCATTTCAGTACTGCGCCGACCACTGCTTCCAAGAGCCGCTCGAGACACGGGCCTCGTGCACTGGCGCATTTGACGCCACTTGCAAGACAAACGCAAACACATCAAAAGGCTTGAGTCCAGACAGATAAGGAGGGATCGGTGGCCAAGTGCAATAAAGAAAAAAAAAGGGATCGGTGGCCGAGTGGGCTATACTTCGTTTCACCTTATGTGCGAGCGAAGGCAAAACTGGAAGCGCGAGCACGGAAGCTCCGTGCGTTCAGGCTTTGCTCGAGCGCGCGAGCTGGGGAGAAATACAAAAAGCGCTGGTCTCGCGCTTCTAGCTTTGGCTTCGCTCGCAGATAAAGTGAAACGAAGTATAGAGCACACCAGCTAGGAGCACGTGGACGGAAAGCTCGCGCTGTATAACCCAGGGATCCTGGGTTCAATCCCCACCCCTGCCCGTTTCGATCTAGATGAGCATCGTACCGGCGTGCGCTCGTGTATCATTACTATTGCGTGATGCACGTTAAAGACCCCAGGCTACCGGTTGTGCTGCACTGGCTAAATTGATCACCTACAGCTGGGAGACAAGTCGCCCGTTGAGGCAGACCATGTTCTAGGCTGTATAAACATACACACACCCCAATTTGTTTCCAGACAGGTAAGGTAGCACCACTTCGTTCCACCGTGACATAGTAAGATCACTCTTGAAAGAGGTGTTCGTAACAAACAATAGCATAGTGAACTCCCGAGGTTACTTATGAAGGCACTAAAGTTATTTAGAGGTTCGATTGATTTTGCCTAAAAATTAGAAAGGTGAAGAGAAAAAGAAAAAAAAGAAACGTACGCCTCACCTAAGGTACAAACGTATTTTCTACCTATTGATGGCCCGTTTGGTTTTCTTAGTAATCCGCAAAACGGGAAGTGTTAAATTTACAACAAAAACAAATTGTTTTGGGCGCCAAAACGCTAACGTCAAAATTCAATTTGCATCTCAGAGTAAGCACCTGTTTGTTGGTTAAGAAAATATATTGTAATTGTTCAAAATAATAGAATTCATGCTTCTGTTTTGTTTTCATATCCACTAGCCACCAAACAAGGTCTACAGAGAATGAAAATATCTGAAATAATGTTTCATAATATAAATGTTGTTCGGGATAAGTATTTTAGCCTTCTTTGCAACTCATTCAACTTTTTTTTTTTAATTTCTAAATACATATTAGTAGGGTGCCTTCATGTGCGCTTTGCTTAGGGTGGAGACATCTGGCCAATTTGTCCCACACTTTTATTTTTCTGTATTTTTGTTCAGAAGCACGTGAAAGAGCGTGTCCCGGCACGGGTTTGTGGCGCTGACTGTGCTATGGCGACATTTTGTTTTCGTCGATTTATTTGTATTTTACCCGTGAGCGCGTGCTGTCGGCATCGGGTACTACAAAGGGTGGCATCACCCTAAACAGAAGGACATTGAGGCACCCTACATATTAGGATATCTTAGGGTGTCTTCATGTGTGCTTTGCTTAGGGTGGTGGCATCTCGCCACTTTGTCCCACACGTTTATTTTTATTTTTTGTTCAGAAGCGCGTGTTCCTGCATGCGTTTGTGGCGCTGACTGTGCTATACATGGGTTGCACGTGACGTCATATCCTTCCTCCTTTCTGGTGGCCAAAACCTGCTGTTATACACCTTTTCCACAAGCGCGCAGCCATCTTGAATATCGTTACTTCTGGTATGCGGTAAAACATCTTTTTGGTCTCTCCCCGAAGCTAGAAGGTGTTTACGAAAAATGCGTGATTGTCACACATTCCTGATTTGCCTCAGCTATATTTTCTCGCATATTCCAGGTTCAAACGTTTTATTATTTTTTCGCCCCGCATACCAGATACGGAACCCACGTGACTGAGAACGACAGGAAACAGAAAAGGTCTATACTTCGTTTCACCTTATGTGCGAGCTAAGGCAAAGCTGGAAGCGCGAGCACGAAAGCTCCGTGCCTTCAGGCTTTGCTCGAGCGCACGAGCTGGGCAGACACGCAAAAAGGGCTGGTCTCGCGCTTCTAGCTTTGGCTTCGCTCGCAGATAAAGTGAAACGAAGTATAATGAAGCTGTGCTCACTCGTTTCCGCTCGCTCGGGACGCTCGTGTACTGCTCGTAGAATATGCACAGTAAAGGCTACGCTCGAGGAAGTTCGGCCACCAGAAAGAAGGACCAAATTACGTCAGTGCAACCTATGTATGGCGACATTTTGTTTTCGTCGATTTCTTTGTATTTTCCCCATGAGCGCGTGCTGTCGGCAACGGGTACTACAAAGGGTGGCATCACCCTAGAAAGAAGGACACTGAGACACCCTAGGATATCTCTGCTCAACCCTGCACGATCTTCTGAACTCCATGGGACGAATTATGTGACGAATAACTGGCGAACGCCGCCCGACGGCACGCTCGCTTTGCGCGCGACATAGCAGCCACTGTGTTGCTTCCACGTGCAGAGCAAAAGCTTAGGGTGCTTACGAGCCACGCTTGTAGCTTATGGAAGCGTTTGACCACGCGCGCTAACATAGCACACACAAAAAAATAGAATCAACAAAAGTATCGCCTTCACAGCCTTATCACCGCAGGAAAGGCTACAAGCGCGAGCTCCTTGCTCTAGGGCACATCTCGGCGGCACACGCTCTCGTGAACCAAGGGCAGCTGCCAACGCTATGAGCTCGCGCTTCTAGCCTTCGCTGCGGTACAACATAAGGTGAAACGGAGTATAGTTACACTTTTTTTGCAACGTTCAAAAAGTGCCGACCAACGGAGCCATCAATTGTAATTCTGTTGTGTCTATGTTTATACAGCGGGAAGTTAGTCAGCTCTGAGGGCATCTGGTGTCTTCGTTGGAGATGAAAGACGGTGCAGTATACCACTGCTTGTCTGACATCTTAAACGTGCATCACGCAATAGTGATACATGCAGACTTGAACCGCACACATTACAAGTAATCAAATTACTTGTAATCGAATACTTTTTGAAGTAATTTTGTAATCAGTTGAATACTTTTATTAGGTAGTAATCACAAGAGTGATCTGATTACTTCTTGAAGTAATAAAAATTACTTCTAACCCCTTGCATGCACACACCTTCTTTTTCTGAAATGGAAAAATAAAATTTACTTCTCTTTTCGAACAGAAAAAAATAATGATTTTTGCGGAGCTGTAGAAAACAAGGTCAACCCCTTTGTATGTACAATATTTGTGGAATGTTCGTTTGTTTATTTTTTTGCGCTGGGACTGGGACTGGGAAGCCCCAGGCAAGCCCCAGTGCGTGACAAAGGCCATTCAGGGCGAAGTTTGAAGGAGCAGAATGTAGCTTTGTAAGTCCTTCGTACAAACTGGCCCCCTCACGCAAAAAAAAACACAGAAATAATAAAAACAATCCTGCTTACGGTACCTACACGCAGCCCGTAGGAGAACCACAACCGAAGAATGTCTAAAGCGGATGCAAAATATAACAAAGCCAGTTCAAATATTATCCTATTTCCCCTGCGTAGCCTTTGTGACTAGCAAGGTTTCGAGTTGAGAACTGGTCGGGGCGATTTCTTCCGTTAATTGATACTACACATGATCCGTTTCAAATCCTGGAGCTGCTGCTCTTTTGTATAACATGCGAGTTCATCCAAATGTGAATAGTAAAATGAGCGACAATCAAGATCTAGAACCCCCTCCGCTTCCCCCCCCCCCCCCCCCCCCCCCCAAATGGCAAACGCCCAAATCATTAAACTTCTTCAAACGAATGCTATGCTTGTGTACGCATTGTGAAGGTGCAACGACCACGAAGAGGGAATCCGTTTTTTCTTCTTCAATACTTGTGAAAATGTGAATTATAGGTTCAAAGTAGTTCATTGTTATGAGCGCTAAACATGTAAGTCATCACACAATAAAGTAATCAGAAAAGTAACGGTTACTTCTTCAAGTAAAGTCCAATTAATTTTGCTGTCGAGTAATCAAGTAATATAATCGAATACTTTTTAGCCAAGAGTAATAGTAATTGTAATCGATTACGTTTTTTTAGTAACGTGTACAAGACTGGATACATGATAGCACGCCGGTACGATGCTCATCCAGATTGAAACTTTCGCTACACGTGCTACCGATCCACGAGCAACGAGACATCGCGGTGGAATTCGAGCTCGAGAGAAAAACAACAACAGCAACAGCAAGAAAATCTCCGGTTTGAGATATTTAGTACTAGTGTCGCCATCTCGTTTAACAAGTTGGAAATAAAATTAACAGGGTGATTTTATTTACACAAATACGCAAATACAACAATATTTTGCTTTCTCGTCATGGTCTTAAAATTAAGATTATAGGCACCCCTAGTACGTACGGCCAAGCGTTTTGTCACGTTTGTCTTCTCAATAATTGTATTTTCAAAAATGCCTCAAAACGCGCTAAAAACAGTCAAAACGGTCACCCTTTGTCCTTGCAAAAATTCGCGCTGTTCCATTATGAATCCATACCAACTCGCCCAGTTATCCTGTTTACTGAGCGGAGGTCTGGAAGGCGATCCCATCGCCATCTGTCGGTTCCGATTCACACTAAACAAGGGTGGGCACGGCCGGTCTCTCCGCTCTAGACCGGCCGTGGGGTGGGGGTGCGATTCCACCCTTGGTTAGTGTGATTCTGAGCCAACAGATGGTGGTAGGATCGCCTTCCAGACCTCTACACCAATGCAAGACATCGTGTGTGGTGGTGCTTCGATACAGTGGGGTATTTTTCTATATCCTGATATTGACATCCCTGGTGCTTCGCTTGTTTTCTCTGCGGGAGATCTCTTTGGAATGGTCACGGCTGCGCCAGTTCTCGTGCAAGGGGGCCAGTTGCGCTCCAAGCTCACGTCTTCAGCAAATGTGGGCAGAAAAAAACGCGAAAATCGTCCTGAGCTAATGGCGAGACGCATGCACAACAAAACAACCGACGCGTTGAAAAATGTAAAATTTCCTGTGCGCCATTAGCGTACTGAGGATTTCGGAGGCCAATTACATATATTTTAATGTGATCAGATTTATATGACGGGCCGGCCCTTTTGTCGGGCAATGCGTTTGGCTTTTTGATTGGGTTCTGGGAAAACGTGATGACGTGATAGACTTTGGTTTCCAAAATTAAAACAAATTAACAATTTAAGGAATTCCAAGGATAAAAGTGTACCTTCTCTTTCAATCTCTCCTTCGCCAAGCTTGATGACGGAGCTGTGTGCGCAATGCCAACAATGCGATCCTCGGGAGTGCCTCATCAAGCTTTGCGATCCCCTCTGTAATCATATTTAAATGCTGCTCGTACAGTGGACACGAAGACAGTGTATGCGTTCGATTTTGGCTCCTGACAGTCGATGCCTCGACATGCATTCGGGTAGTGGCTCGCGCCCAATCGCTGGGATGACGGGAATAGCCATACGCCTTAACAATGCGTTAAACTCAGCACGGGCCCTGTGCTCTGCCAAGCCCAACGTTAAAGTTAAAGCCAATTTTAAAGGGGTCATGAAACGATTTTTCTACTTTCTTCAAATATTACATAGAATCACTCTCTAACGCTGATACTTGAATAAACTTGCCTCAGTTTTTCTTCGCTAAGCAATGGCAGTGGCCAAAAATATTTGACAAATATGAGCACCGTTCAACCCCTATCAGCGATTAAAAGTGTTGCTGCAGTCGGCTTGGCAAGAGCGGCTGAATGCTGACTATGACGTCAGCAGAGCATCTCTTATTGACGGAAATAAGAGTAATGCAAACACTTCGATATTGACGGCGTTGGCAGTGTTGGTTTCAAAGCGAAATGATTTCGAGCTTCCACCATGCGCACTAGAAACACCATCGAACTTGTTGTTCACAAGCTAATGAGGTCACGAGAGGGAAACATAGGAGGGCACCACCAAAACATCGCTCCGCTAATGCTCGGAGCCAGAACAAGCGGCCACGTGGCCTGGTGACTATCATATGCCTCCAACGTTAACCATACCCACACGCTGGGGTTGGCAAAATAGAAAACGTGTACTGAGCCCCAGGCACTGATAGAGTTTGGCTATTCTCATCAGCGCAGGGGTTGGACACGAGCCACTACCCGAGTGTTCGCCGAGGCGTTACGAGCCGAAGTCGACTGCTCACGCAGTTCTCGTGTCCAATCCATGAGCCGTCTGGGTTCAATCCCCACCCCTGCCTGTTTCGATCTGGATGAGCATCGTACCGGCGTGTATCACTACTGCGTGGTGCCCGTTAAAGACCCCAGGCTGGCGGTTGTACTGCACTGGCTAAATTGCTCATCTACAGCTGGGAGACTCGTCGCCCGTTGAGGCAGACCAAGTTCTAGGCTGTATAAACATACACACACCCCAATCTTTTTTCCATGTGCCGCGCTCGACTGCCGTCAGACGGGTGGTTTCGATCCCACAATTACGTCATCAAGCTTTGCGAATGCAAGACTGAAAGAAATAGTTCCCGTTTATCCTCGCAATTTCACCGCGACAAAGGCACACGAAAAATCCGCATTCAAAACCGATAGCCGCACGCTTTTATTGAATAATAATAGTAACTCTATTTGTAGTATCAGGCTCACTTGCAAATATCCGCGTGAAACGGGCCTTGCCACCTCGATCGTAACTGACGTATAGTATGGACATCACGGTAAGACAAGAGAAATACTGTTTCTTCACTAATTCGGTCAACCAAACCACTCGCCATGTGACTTTACACAACAAAACGCGAACGTATTCTGATTAATATTGGAACATTGAAACGTGCGCAAACTGGCATGAGCGACCCGGTTGTTGTTGTTTATTTTGGGGTGAAGAGAAAGGGGGAGCCAGGAGATATGTGGTATACTTCAGGATGGCGTCGGGGGCAAGTTGCTTTTCCGTGTGACAGATGGCGCTCTTTTATCGAAAGTGTATATTGCAAAAAAAAACAAAAAAAAAAAACATGACGTTTAAAAAGGGTTACAGGCAACCTGAAGCTTTTAGAAGGTTAGGTAAAAAGCAGCACAAAATAAAATAAACATTCGTATCTCCCAAATATGATAAGTGTTCTAATATAGTGTGAGCTTCACGCCAGTTAATGACACATCCTTTTCAGTCGATTTCTGTGATTGACTTTATTCAGCGGAAACCGGAGCGTTCCCTCCTTTTGTGACATTATAAAAACAGTCGTAGTCATTATTAGCCCCGAGCAGGGCCGATTGGAGCGCTCCGATCGCTCAATGGTGAAGTAGTGACAAGTACCACGTGACGAGGCCAGGCATTTCCTCCGCTTTGCTGTGCTTTGGTCGCGTGCTTTAGCGCGTAGCGGCAGAAACTGTTCGCTAAATGTATTTTGCTTTTGGTATTACGCAAAACGTGCGTAGGACGAAACCAAAAAAAAAACACAAATTCGAATACGCCAAGCGAAACAATCGGAAGTTGTGTGTCCGGGAGAGAAAACCGAGAACCAGTTCTCCGAAATAGCAAGAAAACTGGATGTCTTAATGTCAATCGGAGCGAAAGTGGACACGCTTCTTTCCATGAAAGAAATAGTAGAGAGAATTGAGCTGTCTGTGCAGCACATGTCAGACCAATATGATGAGATACTTGAGGAAATGAAAAAGCAAAACCAAGATATTAAAGAACTCAGGGAACGTGTTGAAAGACTGGAAAGTAGCGGAACCCAAACAGAAGTCGAAGCTCTAAAACAGGAAGTAAATGAGTTTCAACAATACAGACGCAGACAGAACCTTGAGGTGCATGGGTTCCCATGTCTCCCAAACGAAAACCTGTGGCACAAACTGAAAGAAGTATCAGATCAGCTAGGCGTTGCTGAACTGACTGAAAACGATGTCGAAGCGTTACGCAGGATCCCCGGAAAGCCAGATAAGGTTCCTCCAATTCTCGTTCGTTTCACGTCCCGGCTTACTAGAGATCGATTGTTGCAGGCAAGGGCTGTACTCAAAGATAACGCGTCGGGTATCTGGTTAATGGACAACCTAACAGCGCAAACAAAAAGATTGCTTCTGGCAGGAAAACACGAAGGCAGCGGAAAGACGTTATCAGTTTGTTTGGCAGAAGGGCGGAAGGATTTTTTGTCCGGAAGCAACCCGGCGATAGCCCTATTCGAATTGACAATGACAATGATCTGGCCAAAATTGAGTGAACATTCCGGAAGTATAAAGCTACTAAATAAATAAACACAACGATGGCGCGCGATAATAATGAACCTACGTACTATGACAGCGCGTTATTCAATCGGTGCATCACTGATAAAGCAGTGACTGCAAAAACACTCAAACTGTTTCAGCTAAACGCACAAAGTCTGCGGAGTAAATCTGATGAAGTATGTTTTTTCCTAGATTCGCTTTGTACTCCGTTTGATGTTCTTGCGTTTACCGAAACGTGGTACTCAGGAGAATCGGACGTTGTGCAATTCCAAGATTATAAATGTGAAGTTATCTGTCGGGAATCTCGTCGGAGGGGGGGGGGGGGGGGGGGGGCGGTGTTGCCTTGTACTTTCAAAACAAACAAGGCTACCATGTACTGCATGATTTCACGTGTATAAATAATGATTTTCGTACGGAATCACTGAACGTACAGAATCACTAATCGATATTTGTTTAACGAATTACCAAAAAAACTGACGTACTTTCTGGAGTTATAACTGCAGATCTGAGCGACCACTTACCATTTTTTTGCTTCTTTCCCCAGCACAATTCACCACACAAACTTTCCCTCGACATAAAAAATGCGAAGATAAACTTTTATAAATCTACGTTTTCTGAAATTTATAAAGACCCAGCTAAGCTGTGGAATACTATGAGAGAATTAATGTCAATAAATCCGGTATTCATCCCCGAAGAGCTTAAAATAGATGGTACTGTATATACGCAAGCTTTATTGGCAGATAAATTTAATACACATTTTTCTGTCATCTGGTACCTGTGAATCAATGACCGTATATGATAACCATTACTCATCTGTTTCGGTATTAAGCTCAATATTTTTAGAACCAACAGATGAAACAGAAGTTCGCAACATACTAATGTCCCTAAAAATAACTGCGCATGTGGTGTTGATGACTTCACGGTTACCCCTATTAAAGCAGTAACGGAGTTAGTGTTGCCTCCTCCTGTTGATCTTTGTAATAGAATAATGGTTTCTGGTATATTCCCAGAAAAAAAAAATTAAAATTGCTAAAGTCAGTGTTATCTACAAGGGAGGCACATATGTGAACCTTAATAATTACAGGCCTATATCTGTACTACCACTTTGTTCCAAGGTTGTTGAAAAAATAATTAATTCAATGTTTTGCAGGTTTTTTTGCTGTTAATAATGTCGTAACTGACAAACAGTTTGGTTTTCGGAAAGGTAAATCAACTGAATCAGCCCAAATATATATCAAAGATAAAATAATTAGTAATATAGAAAACCATGCATATGCCATTGGGATTTTCCTGGATTTCAGAAAGACGTTTGATTCAGTCAAACATGAAAGTTTACTGGAGAAACTATCGGCGTACGTAATTAGAGGTAATGCACTAAAATTAATTGGCAGCTATTCATATTCGCGTTCTCAATATACGGTACTTAATGGATTTCAATCTCAACTCGCACCAATAACATATGGCGTCCCGCGAGGTTCCATACTGGAGCCTCTATTATTTCTAATTTATATAAACAATATTGTGAATATACCTGAATCGCGTGATATTATTTTATATGCTGATGATACCAATGTCTTTTTTTTTTCTAGTGGAAATCTGGATTAGCTCGAGGAATTTGCAAATAGTTGGCTCAATAAATTATTATTGTAGCTAAAGCGCAACCAGCTTAATCTTAACACTTGTAAAACAAACTATGTATTGTTCATATCAAAAAACAAACCTATTTCGCGTACATTGAACATCTTTTATGACGGGGAGAAAATTGAAGGCGTTAAATATCACAAGTTTCTTGGTGTGTGGTTGAAAGAAACACTCAGTTGGACTGTACGCATAGAAAAAATGAGGGTTGGTATTGCAAGAGCAATAGAAATCTTAAATAAATTTCGACAATTACTACCATAAAGCTTGAAACTGCAATTATATTATTCGCTTGTCTACTCACGCTTCAGTACTGTATATTAGTATGGGGAACAACTACACAAACAAATAAGCACAAAATATTTATTTTGCAAAAGAAGGTTGTTCGATTTTTTGACAACCTTAAAAGGTACGAACACTCATTCCCAGTATTTCAGAAGTATAAAATATTAAATTTAGATCAAATCCTGCTTCTTAAATTATCGATTTTTACTTTTAATGAAACTAGAAAGAACCAAGCACCCTTCCTTTATATCTTCAATCAAACCTCGGCAAATTACAGTCTTAGAAGTGCACAATATACGAAAGCTAGGGTTCGAACTAATTACGGTACAGAGCACCTTACATATCTCGTACCAGATATATTAAACACCATAGCAGATATATTAAACACCAACCATAGCAGAAATGGCCCAAGCCCACATTTCGTTGTTCCATTATAAAAAAAAAAAAGGATTGTAGAATATATACTAAACCACTCATGATCTGCAGCTGGTACGACGTTGACAGTTATGTGTTATTGTGTCTGTTGTGGATTTCGAAATTACTGTATCTTTGTATATTTATTCTGTTTATATTCCTGTTTCTCCTCCGAGTGCTGTAAAAAAAGTTGCTGGAGCCTCGTCAGAAGACAACTCGTCTTCTTTTGCCCCAGCCCCCGGACCCTTTTTTGTGTCTGAAATAAAAGATAGATTAGATAAATTAATAGATAGATAGATAGATTAATAGATAGATAGATAGATTAATAGATAGATTAATAGATTAATAGATAGATTAATAGATTAATAGATTAATAGATAGATTAATAGATTAATAGATTAATAGATAGATTGATAGATTAATAGATTAATAGATCGATTAATGGATTAATAGATAGATAGATAGATAGATAGATAGATAGATAGATAGATAGATAGATAGATAGATAGATAGATAGATAGATAGATAGATAGATAGATAGATAAATAGATAGATAGATAAATAGATACATAGATAGATATATAAATAGATAGATAGATAGATAGATAGATAAATAGATAGATAGATAAATAGATAGATAGATAGATAGATAGATAGATAAATAGATAGATAGATAAATAGATAGATAAATAAATAGATAGATGCATAGATAAATAGATAGATGCATAGATAGATAGATAGATAGATAGATAGATAGATACATAGATAGATAGATAGATACATAGATACATACATAGATAGATACATAGATACATACATAGATAGATACATAGATACATACAAGGATACATACAGAGATAGATACATAGATAGATACATAGATATATACATACATAGATACATAGATACAGACATACATACATACATACATACATACATACATACATACATACATACATACATACATACATACATACATACATACATACATACATACATACATACATACATACATACATACATACAAATTACGATGGAATCCTACGATAGCTTCGTGGCCGCCAACACCGCCCAGATACTTTGCAGTGGAGGCCTGCGAGCATATTTCTACGTGGTTTTCGCGCGCTTCCCGACTTCAAGCAGCAAACAAAAAGGAAACGCTCGATTCACGGGTTCCGGAAGCAACGACTTCAGCGGCAGCTCAAGTTGGTGGGAAGACCAAGCAAGGTGCTCGTCACTCCCTGCCTACGACCGGCGATATCTTAAATAAATATGTCAGCACGACCCGTTTTTTCAAGATTTTTTTTTTTTTTTTGCTGATCTATTTCGTGTGAATAGTTTGAACCTTAACCTAGATCTTCCGGTTAGAAGGTGAGTCTTATCTCTTCGTCATCCCCTTGATATTTTCGGAGTTTTGTGCCATGGTGGCGGATGCTCTCGCGTCTCAGGAACACACTCGTCAATTCTATTGGCTGCTTTCTTTGATGTAAAGCTCAAATAAACACGCCATGGATTATTCTCGCATCATGTGGTACGTACACTTTATTTTTCGTGTGTTTCTAAACCCGCGCAAGCAAAGTGCAAAAAAAAAAAAAAAAAAAACGGCGATCGGAATGACAAGTTTAACGCTTGCTCGGCCCACGTCGAGATTGATTTTTATTTCCTCCGCCTGCTTCTTTGCGACAGGCCGAAAAAAAAATAACTGGCTCCAGGAATTATGTTGTCCCAGAATCTACCTGTTTGGACACTTGACAAGCCTTCGAAGCCACGAAGACGACTGATTCGGTCGTGGTCAGTACGATAACACAAAACTAGGTCATTGGGTACTGTTCCGTTGGTCGCGGCGCCACTGTTGTCGCGCTGCATGAGCTTAATTTTGACAAAAAGTACAGTGAACTCTTTCGAGATGGAATGGAAGGGGGGGGGGGGGGGGAGGGTTCTTGTCGTGGCTAGATGAGGTCAGTGCAGAACGCAGTCGTCTATGCAGCGACAAACCCGGATCGTAACAGCTTGTACGCAGGAAACGGTGCACTCTCGACAACTCGAGAGTAAAAACATGTCTGAGCGCGTTGACATTCTAATCCTTCTGGTATCTTGGTATCTTTTTTTAGTTCTTTATGGATAAACAAACGTTTCCAACGTTGGTACAACATAGACGAGTGAAGGACGTGCAGACAGAGTGATTTTTTTGCGTAAAAAGCCGTTCAAAAATTTTAGCTCTTTCGGAAACATATATTTCATTACTTGCAGTTAATTACAAAATAAGAGTAATTAAACTACAGCGAACGTTGCCTCAAAAAAAATGTTATTGAAGCGTTCAAAAGTTACAATACAATGTCATTTATTACAAGTAATCAGTTACTTAATTGTAACTCGTTATGTACAAACTAGTCTGCATCCGGTCTTCCAGTACCATAGTGGGGTAAAAACTGGCCCCTCAATAGAGGCCTGCCTCTCTTCAGGCTATCGGTCTTTACTCTGTCGTTGATGTGTCGTCCGAAGAGAGGCGCAGGAGGTACTCCAATCGTTCTTTCTCGACCCAAGACAGGAACCTTTGTTGCCTCAGGACACGGTCCGAGTCGGAGTTGGAACTCCTGGTGGTTTGTCTCTTCCAGTGCTTCTCCTTCACGTGCTGAAATGACAGCGATTTCTGTGCTGCACTACACGGTGTCCCTGAAAACTAATTTACATGTTTATTCTTCTTTTTTAACAACTAGGCACCGCCAACGCTCCATTCCCGCCCAACTATAACACTAGGTTCGGACCAGTTGACAAAGAATGAGAGTTACCCGATTCAAAAATTATATGCCATATTTGTAAATTTCCAGCGGGAAAATACCGACCAACGAGGCTCCCGAATACATGAAGCTGAATGGCGTCAGCCATAACACGAACGGGCCCCATTTTAGCATTGAAAGCTTTAAAAACAAATACTTATACCCTTGAATAAGGTAACGGCAGTGCAATGAGATAATTCCAGAGTATCGCCGACAGTGCAATGTGTACTGTGTTCCTGGATTACGTAAACTAAGACTGTAGAAGAAAATAAAATGGTCCTTTCATAGACCTTTTTTTTCATCCACTGTGCTCTCCGCAACGAAGACGCCACTAGCCTTGCCTGCAGAGCTCCGTATCTCCAAGCGGGCTTCGGAGAGTTTTGCCGGATGAAGGAAACGATCTAAAAAAACTTCATAAAAATTGCTTTTCGTGAAGCTTGGGTCCCTTATTCGCAAACAGCTTCACTAAGTTTTTTTTTCCCTTGATTTTGATAAAACCGGGACGAAGGTCCGTTTTCGTGCACGGGACCCGTACTATAGACCAACTCATCTCACTGACGTCACGCCAATGCGTTGGCGCTACTGTCGGTGCCGCGCATGCGCAAACGTTTCGCCCCTTCCGAATTTGGTTTCTGCGCACGCGCAGTGCCCACACCTGGTGAGGGCAAAGCGGGCTCCTTTGAAAACACTGTGTTGGCGTATAAATGATTGCTCCAGCCTCGATTGTGAACATGCCAACATACCAGCAGGCCTGAAGAGTGCATCGAGGAGAACAGCAACACTCTCCAGACATCTCGCAGCTTGAATTCCGGGAAATGTTTTTTCTCGAAGTAGATGAGCGAATAGTTGCATTGAAGAAGGAGAAAGTCGCTCAGCCTTCGTTCCCCAGACGTTCGCAGCAGGACGTCCACGTCAGGGGCATCCTCAATTTCGTTGTACTCGTTGATGAGGCCCACGGTGATGTCGCTGCAACATGAAGGTCAGGTGAGCTCTTAACGTTTCAATGTCAAAGATCTTATTCAAACAACTGGCGAGTGCAGTACAGCGTGCTAGACGAGTGCCATAGAAACATCAAACAGGTCTATCTAGAACCACTAAACAAGATACACTTTAGAGTAACGCTTCTCTTGATAGTTAATCATGTCGAGCCGTGACAAATTTTGTGAATAACAAAGCATGTCAATGATAATATATGTATAATATGTAAGCAGCCAGGCGCCTTCCAGCTCTAAAGGCAACGAACCCGCCAGACGAAACAAAAATGAAAGCCCCAATAGGGAGTTTTAGCGAGTCGTTTTTGGAGCTTGGAATACATTTTAGCGCTCAAAACACAAGGACACAAAGATGAGAATCAGACACCACAGTGCGCTACTAACAACTGATTTTATTACATGAAACGGCACTTATTTACCATCCGTGTTTCTGATATCGCCCATTAATTATGGGCGATATCAGAAACACATTTGTTATCTCTCTTCCTCTCTGCCTCTCTCCATGCATATAGTACGTGATCTGTTTTTTTTTTATTGTGTTATAAAAATGATTCATACGGGTGGATATGAATTTTTCAATCGGATCGTGAAATAATTCAGCAAAAAATAAACATAGACCAACCTTGGTTCCAGAAGCCCGTCTCTTACGGCATGGCAAAACTTGAGCGCCATCCTGGTAACTTGGTGACGAGAAGTGTAGGCCATGCAGAAGATGAGTTCGAGTCCCCCGCTTTGTAAGAAAAAAAAATGTCGGAAGTTACTGGCGACGCCCGCGACAATAGGGAGCATTCACTGGCGGCCATAGCTGTGTGCGCGAATGCTGAGCCCGTGCTAATGGTAAGCTTCCACAGTTTTTTTTGTTTTTTTTTTTTTGCATCGTGCATTTCACATCATCAAGATTGCCGGTCTTAGCAGGCCCCATAAATGTGAGTTCGATCTGAGCGCACGCTCTAAACAGCGCCCTCAAATATGGCGTCCAGTGAATACCCTCTATAGGGACTTCTGGCAGACCGTTATCGTGTTTCGCGTACAGTCCTACCATAGCCTTTGAAACATGCGTTTAAGCGCGCGCCTCGCGGTTACTGCGACCGCGGGGCGCGAGCTTAAAAGCATGCTTCGAGAGGCTCTGGTATTGCAGTACGCGGCAACGGTTTCCTAAAACTCCCCAATACCAATTGAATCGTGACTCCTTATTCCATTTCCCTTTAAGTCCTACCTCAGCCGACGCTACAATTCAATGGAGAAAATAGAACAGCTGCAAAACTGCCTAGTCATGGCGCTCGTTGTCCTTTTTGCCTTTTTATCAGCGTCTAAAGCAATCACACGCACAAAAACAGCTCAAGATCACGTCGCATTCCCTGTGCGCGGAGTCTTTTGTCGGTGATAGCAAAAGCAAAAAAGCAACAGCGCCACGACGACACACTTTTGGCGCAATTCGATCGACTCCATCGGATCTTAGCATTGGCTTCGGCAGGACTTTATGTCAAACGGAGTAAAGGACGCCAGCGTACCTTTTGAGTTCTAAATTGATGATGGATATTTTAAAGTGATAGCTTCGCATGGAAGCCCTCAACGGACCTTGCTTTGTTCATGTTGGTGTTGGTCACACCGTAGCAGGAGATAATATCAGTAAAGGAGTGAAGCTTTTGACCTCGTCATAGCCCCTGCAAGAAGAAGCGACGCGTCATCTGACGTCATGTGTCAACTGACGTCGTGGCGTGAAATGATGTCAAAATGCCGTGACGTAATGTTTGAAATCACGACGGCACGCCATAGATCGGGGGACGTCAAGGTGTCACATGACTTAGAGTGTCGCGTGATGTCATGGGGTCGCGTGGCGTCACAATTTCACATACCGTCATGATTCACTATGTGAATCACAATGTGCGGGTTTGCTTGCGATTTCACAGTTGCCACGTTGCTCGTGTGGAAAAAAGGCTCAGTGGAAGCTTCGGTGTGAATATCAGGCAACTGCAACATCGCACCACGTGAATCAGGCATAAACCGGGGTGATTTGTCTTATTATATTACGATATCCTGGTATCTTGCCAGAGAGACTGCGAAGCTCAGGATTCCAGAATGGCTACAAACTTTAAAAAAGGCCTTTGTGCGTTTAATCGGTTAGTTTTACACCCCCCCCCCCCCCACACACACACACACACACCTTCCCACCCGTGTTAAAGCACACCGTCAAAACTGTTCTTCGAGCCAGACTGTTTTCCCCACAGCTCATGCTAATGACGACACGTGAATGCCCTCTACCTATAAGAGTGGTGTATGCACCTTTCGACAAGAGCCGTACATCACCCTGAAAGCTCACGTGGAATTTAAAATAAGAGAGTTCCAACCCAGGTCCGGTAAGCGAACTAGTTTACCCACAGCTCATGGTGATGACGACATGTGAATGCCTATAAGAGTGGTCTATGCACTTTTTGACAATGGCCTTATAAGCCACCATATAATATCTAAAAGAAGTCCCTCCCCATGTCCGGTAAATGCAGCCGAGATGCTGCAGATCGCTGCACACTCTAACACTGCCGCGCTTAAATGTAGTGGATGGCGTTCATGTGATACTCTGACGCGAAGGGACGCAATGACATAATATGTCATCATGAAGTAACGTGAAAATGAACTTTCGCTGAATTTAGCCGGGACAATTTCCCGCTAAAATCAGGAATGATAATGTTTCGTTCAATTTAGCAGGCCACACCGTACCATTCAGTATCACTGAAATTTGATCAGCGGAGCGCGTGGCCTAAGATACATGCTTCGCTGTCTAGAGGAAAATAGGACAAGGTGTGTAGTTTGGATAGTTGGTTGGTCATGCTGAAGTGGTATTAAAACAGCGCACAAGTGCAGGGAACCCGTGGAAGGAGAAAAACGTCACAGCGCTGACTTACAACTGGAATGCTTAATTTGTGCGCGGTAGAGCAAGCAAACACAAAATGAACAGGATACAAGCGAAATCAATCAAACCGATAAAACATCCCTCCCCCATCATGCTGACACACGCCTACACGTGCTTGCCCGACTTTCTAGTAAAAGCAACCTCGTCACTCACTAGGGCAATGGACGTAGCACTCACATACATGCTCGCTTCATAGCTAGCAATAAAACAAGTTGTCATTCTCTCTGGCAAACCTGCCTCTATGCCGCGCCCAACTCTTAATGTTTTTATGCCCGAAAGACCATTGCGTTATGCAACCCTTGTTTCGTTCAGAGTATGCATCAACTGGCACCTAATGACATTGTACAACTTTGCACCGGTGCGAAAATATATTTTTTTCTAAGGCTCCTTGCCTCCTCGTTGACGCCAGCACCACACGTGGTCGCGCAGGTACCAAGCTCTCTCATAGCGTTGCAGAGAAGTTTCGGGACCAGTAGCGTCTTAAAGAACTCTGCATCTAGGTTTCTCAGCATGCATCAAAGGCCACGCGCTCCGCTCTTGGCATTTCATTCGTACCTCATAGTACGCACGAGAAACATTCACGGGATCCGCTGCGAAATCCGCGCAAGCAACGGCTATCGGCGTAAAAAGAGAAAGACCGCGTACAGGATCCGCACCACCTGGAAGACAAGGCGTGCGTAGTGCGTAATTGTTAGTAAACCCCCGACCCGTCTGAAGCGGCGAACACGCCGAAGCGCAACGAGAGTATATTGCAAGCGGCAGACAGGCGCGTCTTTGGCGTCGACGCGCGCTAGCGTCGCGTTCGTTGTGCGACGTTGTAAGACATGTTGGCGGGGACGCTGACGTTAGCTAGGTGGCCCTGCGTGGATGCACTAATGACGGGAGGGAGGACTTGTCTTCTAGGTGGTCTGGAGGGGGTACACTTGCCTGTTATGGCGTGTGGTCAGCTCCGCATCAGCAGCAAGTCGCTGCAAGTCCCTGGGAAACATCTCAAGGTCCCCGACGCACCTCACTTTTCGGCCAAGCTTCCTGTACACCTTCACTGTGAGACCACAAGACACAGGGGATTAGACTCTGTGACCAGAGGATAAGTCCTTGTGTATAATAATGTAGGGATAGTCCCCGCAGGAGACCAGATTTGCCCAGGAGTAAATATACCTCGCACTACAATTGGCTTCCGGAATTGCGATACCCCTCCAGCATCCTTCAATAATTTACGCTTTCTTTCAGATAGAAGTTAATTGGCCCTATAAACACTTTATACAGTTTTTGATTATTCAGTAGGTTTATTTTCATTGCTTTACTTTATTGTAAGCTAAGTGTTTGCATTACATGATTTCTTTTGCATGTTTTTCGCAACTGCTGTGCACCTGTCGGTAGCTGAGGACGAGTCAATCTGCTTGTGCCCCGCCATATTTATATGGTAAAATCATCTCCCGCCATATTTATATGGTAAAATCAAGATATTATTATGATTATTATTATTATTATTATTATTACTATTAGTTCATGCACTTTATTTACTTCATATGAGTCATTGCACTGCGTATATTTAACTCAGTGTATGACATTTACTTACTGGCTATTTATCGCCCGCCTACCGAAAGCTTTCAAGATTTTCTCAACAAGCTACATTATTCTTTACAATCTCTTCTGTTAAATACCACGCTCTGTCTGACAGGTGACATAAATATTGACCTAATGAAGCCCTCGATATCACTCGCCTGTGAGTACCTTACTTTGTTATCAGATTACGGAGTCAAAAAAATCATTCTCACCCCTTTAAGGAAAGACTTTCTTAACAAACAACAAACTAATAAGTTCGCCAATTGACCACATAAACTTAAGGGCCCCATCCGCAACACAAAGCTCGGAAATTATAACCCCAAAAATATCAGACCAGTACTTCGTGACATATCATTTAGAATTTCCTGGTTCGACCTCTTGTGTCACTACAGTACTAAATCCGCCGATTGTTGACCAGCTTACTTTTGACAATTACGTAGCCAATTACGACTGGGCCAAATTCCAAGTCTCGATTTCTTCTTCCCAAATCTGCCATTCTCCTGTTCAACTCCTGACACAGTTTTCTAACACCTAAAAAAAATTTATATACTTAAAGCAGAGGAAAACAAACCTAAGTTGGTAAAATAATGGCATACTGTCTGCCATTAAGTCTAAAGTGTTAGCCTGGAAGCGTTGCCGCCACTCACCACGAAACCAAATCTTACAGGCAGAATTTCATCTTCACACCGGCCACGTTCTTTCGCGAGTAAAGAAGGCTGCAGAACCCAAGGGACCCAGGACCCTTGGGTTCTGCAGCACTATAGCTTTCGCCCCACGTGGTCAGAACTGCAGCGCGTTAATACATTTTGCCACCGATCTCCCGTCAGGGCAATCCATGTTTGGATTTTAAGCAGAATCCAAAAACTTCAGGAAACCAGAGGAACAAACAGTCAACGCCTCGACGTACCAGTTCTTGGCAACATTGCGAAACATGGTTGAAAAAAGTGAGAATAGATGAGATTTCTCCTCTTCGCTTCTCTTGAAATTGTTGACACTCCAGAGGAACGTGACGAGCCTTCTGATTCCGAACGAAGGTGCCGCCTCTTGAAGCTGCACAAAATTCATTAAATATCGAGAGCATTTCGGAAGATTTATACTTTGACGAGTTTTACACAAAGAACATTTTTTTTTTCTAACCATCCGGGTGCCGATTTTTTTTCCTGGAAAATGGGCTGAAAACTGCAGCCACCGTGCTCACACATCATACGAAATGAACGGTTTTCGCTGCACGCATGCTGATAAAATTATTTGCGGACAAGCCTGAAGCATGTTCGAAGCCCGTTTGCTTTAAACATATGTAGGCTTCGTACAAAGACAGTTTCTATATGACGAATCGAAGGCGATTGTTACCCAAGGAAGAAACACTTACGCTTCAGACAATGTTTGCAGGCTGTCTGTTGTATGATGTATTATAAGTATGCGGAAGGTTACGTTATCGTAACCACGTAAGGTTTCGTGCAGAAAGAAGGTTACGCGATCACGTGAAGTTACGTGATCACGTAAGGTTACGTGATCACGTGACCTTACATAATCACGTAAAGTCTATATTTTATATATATTTCTTTCTCAAGTTCTTTAGCACGGTATATCGCTAAATCAAAATACCTCTAGGAGCTGCGCTCTACTTTCGCATTACATAAATTTGTAAATGTCTTTCATTCTTTGAACTCACGGTAACGAATCTGCAGACGAAGCTGCTAAATAAAAGTATTAAAAAAGGTACACTTTTGTCGCCATCTTTTCGTGGACAGACGCCAGACGATCACTGAACAACCCTGTAAAACCCTGACAGTCTCACCTTTGGTCGGATTCGACATTCGTCAGATACAAAGCTGGCATTCCGTCTTTCATTATGAATACGCTTTGTAATTCTTTGATTCCCAACACCTCATTGAATTAGAATAATCCTCTCACAGCGAAGTCTTAAAATTGTTGACAGTATAACAGTTTTAGAAGTGCTGCAGTTCGCCTTTACTGTTCTATAATGAGCCATAATAACTGTTATAGACGTTTCATGTGTTGTATTTTATGTTTATTTTTATGGTCCACTACCCGCTGTAACTCCCCTGATCTTGAATGTATTGAAATAAATAAATAAATCTGATTACAAACAGCTTTGTCAGGCAGACCCTTAGAGTCCGGGGTCACACTGCTTATACACCAAACAAAAGACAGTCTGCCAGACATCAGTACCAACGATGTTCGCGGTTCGAATGCCGCGTGCAATGCTTCATCTTGAACTCGTTACCATTCGAAACACGGATCGCATGATGACTTGTGTTCGAATCTGTTTGCACACTGTCTTTTGTATTATTTTTAGCAGTGTGACACCGTCATTTTTCTAGCTTCCCCAACTAACTATATTTTCTTAATCCCTGGCCTTTCAAGTTTTTGGTATGTTGTTTAGTATCGCAAAAAATAAAAAAAAATTAAAATCGGCAAGTAAAAATTATGTCAAAACCACCATTCAAATATTCCCGCTCTTTTCAGTGCCTTGCATTGACATCCCGTCAATGCGAGGCAGGTTTTCAGGTCGGGGAAGGAGTCCAAAAATTTAACTATGCCGATCACTTGTTTTGTACTGCGGCGCAGGTGCTAGAGCGAGCTTTCAAAGTGTTCATTTAACATAAAAATGCTGCTTGTAATCAGTTGGGAACAAATTCTACAGTCCAAAAAGCGAACCCTTGCCGGCCGCTGGCGTCATTTTTCATTGTTGCCAGTGCAAACATTTCGTTTTAAGAACACGTTGAGGACCGAAATTGCAAATTCATTGGTTTCGCCAAAAAATATTTTGGTTTAAATATTTGGATTACTATTTCAACAATGCTTGTTTATATGTTTACAAATTAAAAAAAAAAGAGAAAAATTTGGGTGCTCCGCCGATTTTTAGAGCTACCTAATCCAAAGGCATCATATCAATACCGATCGCTCCCTGATTCCGAAATGCTATCTCGTCCCCGCAGATTCACTCTAGTTGATTCAAAAGTGATATTTTGTACGCTACCGAAACCGAAACTTCGTCTTCCCTAGTTTTTCCCCAGCTTTCCCCGCCATCCAAACGTGACGTCACCGGCAGGAAGTAAGGCGCGCGACCGGCAATCTGGACCATCGCGTCCGCCTTTTTCGTGTGCGTGGTGCGCGTTAAAGACCCCAGGCTAGCGGTTGTACTGCACTGGCTAAATTGCTCATCTACAGCGAGTGACTCGTCGCAACTTTAAATGGCTGACCAACTACACGCTTTATAAATATCCCCACAACCCCCCCCCCCCCCTTTTTCGTGTCTAACAGCGAACAAACAGGAGTGTTTGTGCTATGTAAAGTTGATAATCTCTGTTTGCACAAAGTATGGTCTCGACCTACATGTTGAACTAAAATTTAAAAAAAAAAAGTAAGAAAAGAAAGTAAATGTGATTTCAAGAAATCTCTTAACAACTTGGTACGCCCAAGCACGGCCCGCTAGTTTCGGGAAATCGCTGGCGTAAGTCCATTCTCCTTTTATCACAAGTATGCCATTACGCTGGCAAGAAAAGCTCGAAAAGTCACGTAATACATTTTTTTGACAAATTACCCAGGTACCACAGATGGTGCTCGAAATGTGGTACAGGTGACGCACATGCTTGTCTAACCGTGCCATTTGTTTTAGATCTTCTTTAAAACTGTTCCTCTTGCCAACTCCGGCACGTGTAACTTCTCTTCTAGCATGCAAATGCTGCCCGGTGCCTGAGCAATTTCGCATAACGTCTATAGACCATTCCAAAGAAGTGCCTCTGACAGTTCCATCTTCAGCCTTCTTGCGCGTGGCGAGTACTTTGCTCGTCTTCCGAAGCGACGACCATGAGCATGCTCGGTTGTGACCTAACACATCTGGATTGCGATTCTCATAAACATCGGAATGGTGTATAGAATAAGATGAACCGTATCTGTGTAGGCCAGACCCCTTCATGAGGATAGTGCTAAAATAAAAACGAAAAGAACTCCGCAACCTCAAAGCCAAACAGATCAAGGTGAAATGAAAGGCGTACAAAATTCACAAATACACAATCCATCTTCCAACAAAGGCTAGTTGGTTGAAGATGCGACAGTGAGCAAAGTACAGATTCAATCATGACATTGAAAGTTGAGAAAAGAGCAGTCTACAGTTTCCGTTGAAAATAGGAAGAACAAATTTTCGAAGGAAACACGAGTAACCATTAGACAGGCGCAAACTAGAGTTCCCAAAATAAATTATCTAACGGTTTATACTAAAACATCCAGAAGGAATAACACTGCAAGAAAGGAAATTATAATAATCAGTTGAGCGAGGAAAGAAGGAAAACCTAAGGAATGCTGAACCAAACATTTCCCTGTCCATACTAAGTAGCGTACGATCTTTCCACGAGCCAGCAGCCACCGGTGTGTGCGAGCAGGCGCAACGAAATTGACATCATGATCCTCCTTTCAGGAACCCTGCAAATCTCTTTTGGCCATTTATTTTTCTATTTGCGCCGCATTTGTCCGTACTAGTGTGTGGGGACTTCATTAACGCATTAAAAATAAAATAAAGAAGAAATCTGATGTATTTTGAACATAATAGGAGAAACAAGTTCAGAATTTTGAGCACATCTTCTATTGTTGATGGAGTCATTGGTCTGAACTTAAAGAAACCGATACGGCCAGAACGTGCAAGAACCATGCGCGATCTTTCTAATTGTTGGAATCGACACTTAGTTACAAAGATGTGAACATCCTACCGATTTACGGGTGTTTCGAGCAAACATTTGAGTAAGAATCACGCGCTTTAAGGAATCAGAAGGGGTCACGTGCACCTATTCAGCCAGCCCTACCTCTAGAATTATATTTCGTCTGTAGGAACGTCAAACAACTGCGGCATCGGAAATCACTCTTTATTCACGCGCTAACCAGCGCGTCAGCACGCGGCGTGGCGCTCGCGCTTCGAGCGAAAAGTAAACGTAAATTAAGAAAATAAATTATTTTTCACTCACGCTAGCGCGGGCCGTTAGAGGAGTCCCCCCTTATGCACGTGGAGCAAAGTAGAAGAAGGTGTTTTTTATTTTTTTTAAACATCGAGTCGCGTGCTCCACTAGACACGATTTGTGGCGGGTGGCGTACTGATTGACGTGCCGGTGACTCCATGCTGAACAGCAGAAGATAACGGAGCGTCATCCAAGAACGCTGGCTTGACACGGTCCATGCCAACGACTTTCGGTCGAGTGTCTAAGTCGCGAGTCATGGCTTTCACCATACGGCTGATGACCTTAAAAGGTCCGTCGTAGGTCGGTGTCAAGCTTTTCTTTAAATCTTCTTTCCCCAAGAAAGCGTGTGAGCACGTTGACAAGTCCTAGCTCACAAAGATTTTCTGGGAGCTCGGCAACCGAGGTTGCGTTGGGTGCTATGGCGCATTCACACTGGAAGCGGATCCGCGTTCGCGAAGCGGTTGCGGATGCGGTTCGCGAGCGACCCCGTTCAGACACACCCAGAGGCGGTTGGCGGTTTCTCGGTGATCACGCGTGATCTTTTGAGACAATTCTGTTTGGCAACCCTGTTTTAAAATCCAAAATCCACTTTCATTCACGATCCAAAGCCAAAATGTTGATATTTTTGCACTCAGAAGATTTTTCTTGGGGATGTTCGCGCGCATCACGAGTTCAGGCAGCGAGAAGAGAGGCATGTACCCGCCAAACTCGCCTGTTATTCCCTCGACTTCGCCCACAAGCAAAAGCCAGCTAGGCGCGCCTTGTTGACTCGGAACTGGATGCCCCCGACCTTTTTGTTTTTTCGAAGTGGACCCTTCCCGCATGAATAGCTGACCTTGTTTTTCGGATAGAGGGCCCGTTTTCCCCCTTCGTTCGCTCTTATCATTTTCGAAGTTGTGAGCGGTGGGGTGAACCATGGTGCGGGGGAATGTGTTCGGTGCTAGCCGGTCGTGGCTTCGTTGGTGGCGGACTCTCCTCTCGTCACTCGCGCGTCGATTGAGTCTACTGTTTGTTTGACATTAAGCTCAAATAAACGCCGTATGGATTACCTCTGCATCTTCTGGTACGTACACTTTATTCCTTGAGTATGTTTCCTTTATTTTCTTTCGTTAGTAGTAAACGTTAAAGGTCGAGCTAGGGCAGGTACCCTGCCCGCTCCGCGGTAGTGCGTTGGCTACGCAATCAGGCTCATGACGTCTCTATCGGCCTTCGTTTTGGTCATGCACGGTGTCGAAAGCTTTCAATAGTTCACGCGACTATCGTGGGTAGAAAATCTGACGTTTCGGTCGATCAGGGGCGGGTTCCGACGTTCTACCGACAAAGACTAACAAGGCAGCGAGCTTCGGGCTGTGGCCCCCGGAATAATAAACAAACTCTTACCCAAACCAAATCACCGGTGCGAAGCCCGTTAAAATTACGAGTCAATTCTTTTCGCGGCGGATTCAAGTGACGGACGTGAACATCACGTTTCTCTGTTGATTTGTCTGCTCCAACGCTAGCACTACAGCGCCTTGGACGCCTCACCAGAGACAGGTGCCATCTTGTTTTGAAAGTCGCTGACGTCACGTCAGCGTCGCGTTGTGATTGGTTGCTGCTTTGCGGTTCGTGAAAGAGGTTAAGAGAAATCGGTCCCGAAGCGGTTGGCAAAAACGCGCTCTAACCGCTCGATCCTAGCCACTTTGCGGTTGAGAACGCGCGGATCCGCTTTGCGTTTAGTGTGAACGCGCCATAACTGCTGGAAGCTCTGCCGCATGTTTTCTAAGTAGATCTGTGGTAAAGGAAACTCGGATGTTTTCGGTGCTTCAAAGAAGTATTTTGGCAAACCGAGTGGTACGCCATACACCAACTCTGGGGAGGGGTAGATCAGGTTTTGCTGGACAAGAGACAGATGGTCAGCCCATTGAAGACGCCCGTCTCAATGAAACCACACTGGATCCCTATCAGTATCCGAGATTCCAACGTTCGAAGTGCCTGTTGGAACCAGTAATATACCATCCAACATATTTTACGAACAATATTTACAAAAGAAAGGAAACTGTAGTGGCCACCGCTCGATGTAGCCGCCAGGCCGCTCGGTCACCGAATCTTGAAGCTCGTGGTGTCTCCTTTTGTTTGCTAGCACCGACAGGCTTTTTTTTTATCGTTTCGGTAGCACCACTAACTCGGCTGCTACAGATGCCCCCCCCCCCCCCCCCCTTAGACAAGTGGCCTGGCCCACTTGCGCTGTAAATGTTGAGCGTATCGGAGCGCTGTTCTGCAAATCATGTAGTCGTATCGAGGGCTGTAGTGAAAGCAGGTTTCAGTCGGTCTAGGGAAACTGTATCTCGACGTCCCTGTCTAAGTACCGTATAAAACTTCGGTGCTCTGCCCGGCAACCTGGTATGGGCCATCGTATAGAGGTCTGAGAGGCTTCTTTACCGCAACGCGACGTATGAATACATGCGAAGATTGGGCGAGGGGAGAGTGAACGAAGACTTGTCGTGAGCTAGGTTGCCGTGTTTGCGCAGAGTTTATGACTTCCCGGAGTCGTTGAACGTCGGAGGTGGGATCCATTACCCTTTGTGCCGTTGGTGGTTCAACCGTGTCAGCAGAGAGACGAAGGGCAGAACCGTACACGAGTTCTGCCACTGTACAACCCAAGTCAGGCTTCACAGTTGATCGCAGACCTAATAGCATCACTGGTAGGCTGTCAACCCACGCATCGGGGAAGGTTCGTACTCGGAGCGCAGATTTCAGCTGACGGTGGAGTCGCTCGACGAGACCTCACGCAGCAGGATGATATGCTGTCGTGCGCGTCCGTACTGAGCAAAGAAGAGATGCTAATTCTTTAAATATCGCGGACTCGAACTGGCGCCCGCGATCGGTGGTGATTGTGGCAGGCACACTGAAGCGGCTGATCCAGCTGATTATGAAAGCGCGAGTCACGGTTTCAGCGGTGATATTTTCTAGTGCACCACCTCTGGCCAGCGAGAAAATCTGTCGACGCATGTCAATGGGTAGGTAACATTCCGTGAAGTTAGAAAGCGACAAATAATGCCTAGATGGACGTTCTCAAAGCGTTTGGATGGCAGCGGAAACTTGCCAAGTGATGTATGGGTGTGACGCTGCACCTTCCACCTCTGGCAGGCAAGACAAGAGCGTACGAATTCACGAATGTCGGCGTTGTTTTTGGACCATGCAAAACGGTTCGTTACCAGCTCTTGCGTTGCGCGTATGCCTGGGTGGCAGAAGGAGTGAAGTGAGGAGCACGCCGCATGACGGAGCTGGTGTGGCACATACGTGCGGGGTTTTCCTGTCGAAGTATCACATATCAAGCTGATATCATGATCGGGAAGGGTGACCTCTTCGAGGACGAGGGACGTGCCGGTTTTCATAGGGGATTGAAGTTATTCGTCCTGTGCTGGAGCCGCAGCCAGTTCCGAGTAGGTGAACTGTTCATTATCTGCGTTGAGGGCATTCAGCTCCAGACGTGAAAATTTGCCTACGACGGTGTTTTCTTTCACGTGTCAGATATCGGAAGTGAATTCTCCGATGAAGGAAAGATGTTGCAGCTCTCGTGGGGAATGATTTGGTTTGATGACTGTATGGCATAAACCAGTGGTTTGTGATCCGTGGCCATGAAGAAGGCACGCCCTTCGAGGAAGTGTCGGAAGTGTTTGACGGCTAAATACGTCGCAAGTAACTCTCTTTTGAAGGTACTGTGCTTCCTCTCTGCGTCTAGCAGTTTGCGTGAAAACAAAATGATATGGAGACCATATATTACCGATTTTCTGCTGCAAAACACCTCCGCCAGCGGCGTCCAAGGTATCGACCATCAGGCACGTTGGTGCATCTGGCGACGGGTGTACGTGAATTGTGGCATTGGTGAGTTTTTGGGGTTTTTTTTCAGGTTCTCAAGTGCTATCGACACCTCCAGGAACCATGGCAACGTTAACTTCTCGCCTTTGGATGTGCGAAGCAGTGTCTCCAATGGCTGTAGAAGCTTGGCACAGTGGTGGAGGAAACGCCTGTAAAATTTCACAGGCCCCAGAAACCACCGAAGGGCGCGTTTTGTTGTAGGCTGTGGACAATCGGCGATGACTTTGACCTTGTCTGGTAGTGGTCGGATACCTTGAGAGTCAATCTGATGAACAAGAAAGGTCAGCTCTGGTACACCAAACTGGCATTTGTCCACGTTTATTATAATGCCATACTCGTGTAGCCTGTCGAACAGTGTATTGAGATGGCGCTTGTGTTCCTCCGGGTTTTTTTTTTTTTTTTTCACTATGAGCGGGTCGTCGAGGTAGGCAAAACAGAAATGTAAACCGCGGATGACCTGGACAATAAATCGTTGGCAGGTTTGGGCTCCGTTACGCAGACCAAACGGCATTGTGACGAACTCTAAGAGGCCGAAAGGAGTTGTTATCGCCGTCTTGGGGATGTCTGCAGGTTCAACCTGAATCTGATGGTAAGCCTTTATGAGGTCTATCTTTGTAAGCCTTTATGAGGTCTATCTTTGAATAAATGGTGATAACCTCCAAAAAGGCAGTGCAGTCTCGAACGTTTGGGATCGGGTACCGGTCAGGAATTGTAGCCGTGTTCAGAGCCCTATAATCACCGGATGGTTGCCAATCGCCGCTTTTTTTTTTTTTTTGGACACCATGTGCAGAGCGGACGACCAGGAACTAGAAGATGGGCGTAAAACTCCGAGCTGGGGCATATGTTCGAGTTCCTGCCGTGCGACCAGCAGCTTTTCAGGTCTCAGTCAACGTGGTGGGCAATGGACAGGTGCTCCAGTCGTCACGATATGGTGACTGACGTCATACTTAGGTACCTCGCGGATGTTGTGCGGCTTGATGAGGTCTGCGTAGTTTTCGAGCAGACTGTAAAATGCATTGGAAGGTGGCTTGCTAAAAGTGGGGCTAAGAGCTGGAGCTCGAGAGGCAATACCAAATACTTGTAGGTGAGTGGTCGCATCACCTTCTTTCTGTCATGTCCACCCGGATATTAAAGCTCAGAAGGAAATCTGCTCCAATTATTGCGTAGCTGACCTCTGCTACCTAGAACAACCACTGGAAACGTCGGAGGCCAAGGTCCAACGTCAGTGATTTTTGTCCATACGTTTTGATCGGGGAAGCGTTGACAGCTTGCAGTGATGTAGTATAGACGCGGTTTCGGCGATCAAAAAATGAGGCGGGAATGATGCTGACCCCAGCGCCTGTGTCCACTAGAAAACAGGTGTCGACGATCTTGTCGTGGATGTGGAAGAGGCGGCTGGTGGGCCGACATGGGTGGCTCTCCGCCACTATAGCGATCGGCCGTCCCGTTTTTCTGGTTCCAGGAACAAGCAGAACAGCGGCGGGCCTTGGATCCAAACTGTCGGTGGAACCGACATAGCGACTTGCCTGGAGGGCGAGACGATGGTTATGGTCGACGGCGACTCTCGCGACCGGAGTGTTGCTGTGACGATTGAGCATGGTCATGGGACTCCCGCCGAAGCTCGGACACGGTGGCCGTCAGCTTCTGCACATCTCGACGGAGCTCAGCGATGTCCGAAGGGAGGTCTGGAGACTGCTGTGTTGCTTCGATGGTGGGACCGGTAACCTCCATAATTCAATCCGCCAGCTCGGCGAGTTCTACGAGCGGAAGCCTGTGGGCTACCACTAGGCCGACACGAACAGAAGCAGGCAGCCGTTGTAGAAGCAGCTCACGGAGGAGGGCGGCGTCGATGGAGGCCGCCTTGTCGCCCAGCAGAAGTTGCAGGTGTCGCAAGAACTGGGTGGGTCGAGGGTCGCCAAGCTCTTAAGCGCTGAGGAGCTGCGGAAGGCGTCGTTGTTCAGAGGCGACGAGACGACTGACCAATGCTTCTTTGAGAACTTCGTAAGTAGTGTCACCGATTGGGGAAAGGAAAACACCCCGCACCTCGGTAGCGGCTTGCCGCGGGAGGGCGTCAATGAGGAGTTCGTACTGCCGGGTCTGGGAGGTTATGCGGTGCAGGCGGAATTTGTTTTTCACTTGCACAAACCAGAGCGCTGGATCCTCAGCCCAGAACTTCGGTAGAGTGAGGACTGCGGTAGTTGCCATTTCCAAGGCGGCGCTTGCTTGGGAGGCACGTGCCGGGTGTCCTGTTTGCCGGCTGGGCAGACTCACCAGACACCGTAGACATGGCAGTATCACTTCCGGGTCACCAATTATGTTGGAGCCAGGGATATAGCACCCCACATATTTTATGTACAAAATTTACAAAAGAAAGGAAACTGTAGAGGACATCGCTCGATGTAGCCGCCGGGCCGCTCAGTCGTCGAATCTCCATGCATGCTTTTTTATAAAAAAAAAAGTGCTTATCTGAGAATCGTCCGACTCGCTATAGAAAATGCTAGCATACTGTGGGATCCTTACACAGAGAAAGATATAGGATGTCTCGACAAGATACAAAACTTACCACTGAGATTTATTTACAGACGATTTAACAGATCTGATTCCTCAACAGACATGTTAAAGGGGCACTGACACATTAAAATCATATTTTTTTTATTATCCGAAACGATTGAAAACGATGCCGGGACATTAGCCTAAAAATTCGAAATTTGGGAATTCATTATTTGTGAATTAAAAAAACAATTTCCAAATGCCGAATTTGAAGTTCCCGCGCGATCCGCGCCAGTGCAGTGAGTCAAATTTTGCGGTCTCCTGCGACTCGACTTTCTTTCGGACCTCCGCTCCACGCTATAATAATAATAATAATAATAATAATGCTTTATTTGAATCATGCCCCAGAACGACCACTAGGTCATAGTGTGATGGCACATAAAATGGTAGTACATGACTTAACACAATGAAGCAAAGCGCCGTTGCCACGGCGACCCCAAGCGAGGAGGAGGTGAGCCTGCGGGATAGAAGGGCGCCGGCGCGGGAAAAAAACGGTTTCTTCCCCGACTCGCCGACGAGCGCCGCCAAGTTTTCCGAGGGAGGGTACAAATCTTGGAAGCAACATCACACCGAACTCTGATTTTTGGTATTTCAAAAAGAGGGGCCGTAGTGCGTTCGCAATTGCGTTAAAAAAATGTTTTACGATTGCCGTTATTAAATGGTATAGAAATGTCACCTACAAAGCTTCTAAATTTCCTGATTTTTGACGTCACCGATCAAAAGAAGCGAGGAGGTGAGCGCGCGCGCGGGAAATTTTTTTTTCGCGATGCGTTTTTTTTTGCGTGTCTATGACTACAACTTGCATCGTTTTAGACAATAAAAAAAAAAAATACGACCTTTGGGTTGTCAGTGCCCCTTTAAGGCTGACCAACCTTCGCACTCTTCAAGGACGACACCCTCTTTTATATCTAGGCTCTCTACGGGGCGCTCGAGAGCCTGGATTGTAAAGAGGGTCCACCTGAACCACGAGGGGCGTTTGCCACCTAATGGCGGACGCCTCCCGCACTGGTTTGTCGCAAGTATGCACGCGCTGCGTTTTCGCCTGGCGAGGAGGAAAGCAGCAGGAAAGAGACGCTCGCAGACGATCAACGCGTTCGCCACCTCCTCGCTGTTCGTATCGCAAACGCGGCCCATAAACCACGTGACCCTTATCGCCCAATCGGACACTCTGTAATACAGGCTCTCACGGGTTACCCCCGACGCTTCCGACATCTGTCGGCAGCATTGCGCAGACGGCGCGCATCGTCTGCGAAGGCTCTCGTAGATTGCCCGGAACAGGTTCCTCTTTTTACAGTGCAGCTCTTTTAGGGGCCCGTTTCCGGGTTTCGCGGCGTCGCTGTCGGCGTCGGGCTAGCCGCGCTAAATTTAGCTGGAAAATTGACGTCACGTGACCTCAACACCAATTCAACTCCTTGCTAAATTCAGCGGGGAATATGACGTCACATGACTTGGTGTCACGTGACCTATGAACAAATTCAGTTTCTCCGCTACATCTAGCGGGAAAATTGACGTAACGTGACCTCCACAGCAATTCAATTTCCCACTAAATTTAGCGGGGAATGGACCTTTTCCGAGAAGCGTTCTGCGCACGCGCGAGCACTCGATGCCAAGCGGCGGAAGTCGGCACTAGAAATCGAGGAAATTCGGAAGGAGGCTGTGGATCAGCGAGCAGAACACGTAATTGCAACATATATATAATTGTGTTACACAAAAAAAGAAAGTGGACGGAAAGAAAAACATGACGTTTGGGTGGACGCCACAGATCCCCCTCTTTAGAGTCGCGTTGGGCACGCGCCGCTGCTCGGAGAGCGAAGAAACTGGTAGCGTAGCTCCCATTATCGATTGGTAGCGCAGGTAGGTCACTTCCTCGATTTTTAGTTCGTGCAGCCACCGCCTGGTGCCGTCGGTATGTGAAAAAGGTCCATTGAATTGCTGCTGAGGTCACGTGGCGTCAATTTTTCATCTAAATTTAGCGGGGAAAGTGGGGAAGGAGGGGAGGTTCTGGAGGAAGGGGAGGGGAGGGTACGGAGGAGGAGTATGTAAGGGTACGCAGGAGGAGGAGGGGAGAGTACAGAATAGAAGGAGGGAAGGAGGAGAAAGAAAGTAGAGGAGGAGTAGGGGCGAGGAGGATGGAAGGAGGGTGGGAGAGAAGGAGGAGGAGGAGGACGAGGAACAGAGGAGGATGCGAGGGGGAGGGGGAGGAGCTCCTCCTCCTCAAGAGCTGCGCTCTAATTTCGCATTGCAGAGATTTGTAAACGTCCTTCATTATTTTCCTTTGCACAAGAAGAGTTATACACTGATATTTTTACACCAAGCTTCCACTACCTACGGTCGCTTCTGAGTAGTAAATGGGACAGCGATACGTTGAGAAAACGATTCACACGGAGCTTAAAATTGTTTCGAAGCGTTAATGAACATGCTGTATCTTGTATTTTTCTCCCTCAGGCATAATACACATTTTCACAGCAAGGCAATAACACCACATCATAATTATAAAAAAAGAAAAAAACGTTGCACACGAAGTTTTTTTGCTGTCCTCGAACAACCATTGATTGGAATGAATAACCATCTGATTCTGTTGAGTACTGCTATTCAAAATGGAAGCTTGGGCGTGTTGTTAAGGCATGAAATGATTAAAACGTACAGAGTAAACAGACGGGACAGAAGAGCGACGACACACAAGCGCTGACGTCTGCTTCGTGTTAAACGGGGCAAGTGCAATCGGCGTGAAATTGTTTTTAACCTACCCCTGTTACGATTTCGAAAGAAATAAGGAATATTAACAAAGAAACGAAAGGAACGAAGAAAGAAAAAACGAACGAGAGACAGAAACAATTGAAAGGAAGGTTTGTTACCTTTTCAATCAGAGACAGACATATGCTATGTCCCTCGCGTACGCTCATGCCATTTGCCCTGGCGTACCTCCGGTTCCCGTCCGGAACATAGCCAACGGTGCGTGGCGTCTTAGCCAGGTTCAAAAGCCAGCCGAGAACTGTTAGATACCACGGGAAACTGATGACACCAAAGGCGGGCTCCGGGGTTACGTCGTCATTGTGTAGCCGGACCATGCCCTCTGGGTAATCCAACGATCCTTCTGTCACGTCCATGAACCCGGGTACTGAAACGCAGGAGAGGTGAGTAAGTAAAGTGCAAAGGTAGCAGAAACCTGTTTTATAACTCGAAAACAACAACGAAGATGCCGAGTCTTTTAGAAAAATATAGACACTTATAAGCGACGAGATGTTTCGGTGGCGCCCTTTTATGGTTTTGGTTTGTGACGTCACGACCTTGACTTTCCTCGCTATGATGTCGCAAGTTGTAATCCATGCTACTTATCATCATTTGCGAACTACAAGTACGATGGTACGTGTAAAAAGACGATGGACGCTTGCACTTGTCAGATTCTTAAACCAACCCCGTCAAAGCTGGAAGTCAGGCATTGTCTTCTTTTCGTCCACGAAAGCAAAACGAATCAAACTAAAGACGTCATGTTGAGCGTTTGACTTGTCGCGGTGGAAGGCCGATGTTAGAACACTGCAGGACTGGATGCGCACCCGCTGTCATGCGGCTTCGACAGTGAGGCGCGAGAGCACTTACGTTTGCAGTTCTGCATTAGGTGGACACTTGGCTGCAAGAGCCACCATGGGTGGCTAGAAGCCGCGCCGCAACGAGGCTGTAGAACCTCGCTGCGGCGCGCCGAGGTTCTACAGCCTCGCTGCGGCTGTAGAACCTCGTCTACTATTACTATTCGCGACCCCAGCAAAGTGGACGGCACTTCTACTCGGGGACAATGTTTCTTGGCTTTTCCGATTCGAGAAATAGAGCGCACAAACGGCTTTAATCAATACTCAAAAGGGGGAAGCCACGCGTGCTCGTAACATTGACTGCATTGCTAAGAAAAAGTTGTCCACGAGTATAGTGGGAAAACATTGAAATAGACGAAACAGGTCATGGCCTTCAAGATTTTGGGCGCGCTCAACGCAACCCTGCATAAAGTCAAGTAACCTTAGAAGGTTTCCTTGAGGTTCCGAATTTCTACCTTTTCTCCGCATTTATAGGGTGCCAAAACGGAGTATTCTTGCGAAAGTCGGGAGTTTGCATAGCCTCCAGTGTAGCGCCGGTTCTAAATTATTTTTTTTTTCGGGTTTTGACATGTGCTATCGAATCCTTCATTGATACTATGGCAGTCACAAGAGTGTTTAGGTGGTTTGATAACTTCCTGCTAGTGTACAAATAAAAAAAAACGGTGGACACAGAGGTTGCCAGTAAGACAATGCACATTTTCCACAAATGCTGTTTAGCACTTTTTAGATCTGAAACGCCTAAGAAATTTGCTCCGCAATTGCTGGACCTCTCGCTTTCCTTGCAACTCGGTCACCTGCGCTGGTTTTTCTCACCTCGTTCTAAAAAAATCATTCCAAACTACACGTCCTCACGCTCGAAAGTCGTAAAAAGTGGTATAGATCTCTCCTGCCTTACATATGCCTTAAAGAAAGCACTGCCTTTATACTATCAAATGCGGTTTCGACGCTCAAATTGAGAGGCTGACATCTTCGGGTTTTCCAGTTTTCCAGCCCAAGTGGTGGCGGGGCTGGAAAAGGTAGCTAACAGGTGGGGTGTCCCGTTGCCGTTAGTGATGTCAGACCCCCAAATTTGGGACAAACTTGCGCAAAGGTCCAAGCTGAGGTACAAAACATCTCAAAACATATGTGCCACAAACTTCATGTTCACCCATATGTACCCTGTTCACTGAATGCCATTTATTGCATCCCACGTTATGCGGTAGATACCACGTAAGACAGAGAGAGGAGACGGTGTGTTAACGTCCAACTTTGAGAACACAACCTATTTAAAATCCACCTACCCCTGCAATGTCAAACCTGTCCATGTACACAGTCCTTAGAAAACATTAAGAGAAAATGTGAATATCATGAAAAACACACCAGATAAATTTTTGAAGCACTTAACATCCATAGCATAAGCGAGCGATGTGTCAGTTGGCCGTCTGTGTCTATGACAAAGAAGGAAATAGCTAGTGCCACTAAATAAGCTACACTTCAGAGTAACGACACTTGCTCATATTGTGGCTTAAAATCATGGTTGCCAGTTATCTGAAGCTTTATCTGAAATCACAGGAAACACCTTTTTCCGCCCTCCAGAAATGTTTAAACAGTTCGCTACAGAGCAAAGCAATATTACTTGAGCTTCCTAACACCGAATCTAATGCTGAGGAAGCCGCACTTTTGAATCATGACGATCGGCAGTTGCGTCTGCTCTGCATACGCACCAAAATGGCGGCGCTCACAACAATGTCTAATCAGCAATAACTTGCTCCACTGATTACTTTTCTTATTATCGTCCCTTGTGGCTTCCTTGATTACAGCCAGCCGAAGCTTTGTGCAGACAAGTGCCATTGAACTGCAAGTTGGCGTGGTAATTTAATTCATCGAAACTGTATAGATTTTTTCTGCTATCGCTGTTGCTGATTTAACCGCTAAGTATGATGTATGATGTACGAGATGGAGTGCTTCGCGATCTTCGCAGTGGAATGAGGTCGTTGCAAAAGAATAGGAACTTCATAAAGAAGGAATTTGAGGACACAAAAAACAGGATCGAGGAAGCACGTCAAAAAGGAGAGACGCTCTAAAAAACTCAGGAGCTGCGTGCGAAGTGCGAAGAAAACAAAAGCGTTATTGAACAACTTCAGGTGAGGGTTGTTCAAACAGAGCAGTACTCGGGCAGGTCTAACATAGAAATAAAAGTGCTCGTGTAAAAAAGAAAATTGGAAATGTCTCTGATTTTGCAGGCAAAATTGGCGGCGTGATTGATGAATCTATTGCTGTCGATAAAGTTGAAGCATGTCATTGCGTTCCCACCGGAGATGCGGACAAGAACAACGTTATCGTGCAGTTAAAAGCAGAGCAGAAGCACTCTTCTTCAGAAGGCACGCAAACGCCGTATCAGGAACAGCCCCGTCGGCTTTTCGGAAGAAACAGGGTTCATCTAGATGAGCATATATTCCCCACACTGAAACGGATTCTTTTCTGTCAATCGAACGGCAAGATTCTTGCACGCAAAACGGAGCAAAGTGCTGCAGTACACAATGCAACTGACAGTGACTTGCGTAAAATCGCCTTAACGGATGATTTGTTAGCCATTTCATTTCGTGGCCGGCATCTTGTATCAAGAGTAGGCCTTACCGTTTGGAGTTTAAGTACGTGCTCGAGCGCAAGGCATTCTTTCTGTTTTACATACCAACGCGCGGGTTCCGTGTCATTTTTTATAAGGGCGCCGCCATCTTGAGAATGGCGGCGCCGGCGAAGGCGTCTGGCGACTTAAAAATTGAAATAACGGCATGGTTCTGGCAGCACAGCAATCTGGGTAGGCCACTGATGGGGTAGACAACGGTGTGGGTATGGGGGAATGTTGGCTGGATTTGGCTATGGTGGGCAACAATAACTCGGCTGGAACTTGTCCGGTTGAATCGAGCTGGCTAATGACAGGCCGTCACCTCGCCTCCTCGTAAGAACGAGGACGAGACGGTGGGCTGTTTTGATTGAGTTTCCACAACGAAGGTATATCTAAGCAGCGTGATGTATATAGTCTATGCAGGTAAGCTCTCGGCCCTTCTGCATCTTGAGTAGTGGCAAGTAGACGTTTTCATACCCTTCACATGACATGGAGTAATAACATACCTTGCAGTGATAACCTAATCGGAGCATCTGCACCGGGTTGGAATCGGTCCTCTTGCCGTAGACGAAGCATGCCAAGTAGTCATGAGCACAAAAGTGACGATGAGTCTGATCAAAGCCCTTCGATTCAAGCTCGCAATCGACTGACTTCGTGAATAAGGATACTTGGGGAACGTTTGAAGCTCAATAACATTGCAGCCGCACTCGCGGCCGAACATTCTCATGCTCGTCGCACACTTTCCCCAATTGTTCTTACGCTTATTAAAATGATTTGCGCATCCGACCACGACGTAGTCGTACCTAGACAGCCGTAGATTTTCGGAACTTGTAACACGGTAAGGAAAATCAGTCGGAACTAATACACGCCAGACGTCTGTGCGGAGGCAATACAGAGTTTTTATATTTCTTCCCAAAGTTCCCAAATGATTTGCTGCGCTTTTTTTTTTTTTTAGAATTTCATGTTCAGTCAAGGATCAGCAGAAATTGCTTTACATTTTTACCCATCTTGTATTCTTTTGTGTCTCCTTTATCGAGAAGTCAATCAGCATTGAATAAGGCCCATCTTGACATTTTTATTTCTTTTTATCTGTTTATGTTTCATGTGCAAAGATGAAGGTCTTCGAACTACCTATTGTAAGGCGGGCTTTATGTAGCCTTTTCAGTTTCTGTTATCGATTGTTTATAGTTTTATTGTAACGTGTATTTTAATGCTTGATATAGTGGTGGGTTTTAGTTTGCTTTTTGTGCACCACAGTACAGACTGTAAGGTTGTTTGTGGGCACGGAGAAACAAAGATTTATTATTATTATTATTATTATTATTATTATTATTATTATTATTATTATTATTATTACTACTACTACTACTTCTAATACTACTACTACTACTGCTACACTCTAAGCCCGGTCCCACTTAGTAAGAGGGACATTTCTTCGATTTTTCCCACTTAACTTTAAGGGAGGCGACAGACCTCTTAATATTACATGGGGATGCTCCCTCTTGATTAAGTGAGACACCACCCCTCTGAAAGTAAGCGATACGGCGTCTCCCTTAAATTTGAAGTCAGTCCCCCTTAGTAAGAGGGACATTTTTGAGATATTTTCCCTCTTAAATTTGGAGGGACGGTGGCCTGCTTAAAATTCAGGGGTATATAGTCCCCCTTAAGTCGGGGTCACACTGCTTATACATCATAAAAAATACATTCTGCAGACATGTTTCAAAACGAGTCACCGCGACACCCGCGCCTCGTACGCCACGACGCAACCAATTCAAGAGGTAGCTTTGTCACGTGGCATACAAAGCACGGATGTCGCGGCGACTTGTTTTCAAACATGTCTACAGAATGTATTTTGTATGATGTATAGGCAGTGTGACCCCGGCTTTAGGTTATCTCTCTTATAGAACTGCTGCTCCTTCGTGTTTTGACTGTCAGCTGACATGCCGCACTGCAGTGATGCAGTTCTCGCACTTTCGCTGATATTGTTTAACCAAAGTTATTTTGTGCTGCGTAACCGAACGAAACATTGGTCTGTATATTATGTTTGATAAACGGAATCAATATGTCAAATAAAACAGTAACAATCTTTAAAAATAAACACGTGTTTTATTTGCCATGACACAAGAAATTTGAAGTGTCTGTAACAAAATAGTAATTTTGTAACGATGTTCCGGTAGCATACGGATAAAAAAGACGTTAGAACGACGCCAGAAATCGGCGTTTCATGGAAACTATCACACACAAAAATTTCGTGGTTCAAAGTGACTTCTTTTACCTATCATAAGCAATAACAATACAACCGTGCTGAATTTTTTTTTTTTTTCCCAGCGGATCACACAAAAAATAAGTGTATATTCTAAAAAAAGCTTGTGCGCCTACTTTCCCGCGCAACACTTGGCAAGACAATCACCATAACTCACGGAGGCAGCTCAGCGAATGTCGATGCAGAAACATATGATTATACCAAAAAAAACGCAGTCTGAGTTCTGACACTAAACAATACAAGCGTGACGTTTTGCATTGCTTAATGTCACAACTCAGACAGGATTTTTTGGTCTAATCTTATGCTTCGGCCTCGTGATTCGCTGAGCTGCCTCCGTTAGTTACGGTGATTGGCTATCCAAGTGCCGTTCGAGAAAGTAGATTCCTGGACCTTTTTTTTTAGAGTGTAGTTACCTGCTTCAGTAGCATTAAAAACAAATTACTGGGCGTTCCTTGCCATCGGCAGAAACTCAGAATTTCTGTTGCTTGCAAACGTCCATGAGCAATTTTCTGAGCTTTTCCGACATGAACTGAATCGAAACTCGTCATTTTCAACGAGCAGACACTGGAGGAGTCTAAGGGTTTGTCCATATGACGCAGGGTAGGAGAGTCCCCTTATGTAATACACCCATAAGCGCATGACTAGTGCCTCCTCCAGAGTCGTGCTTGCGGAGAGTTTCACTATCCGGTTCCAAAAACGATCCGTTTCTCCGAACCGAAGAAAGTCTTGGGTCCTGGAACACTTTCGTCAGGGGTACGGTCGTCCTGCAGCAAGAATTGTTCAAAAATTGCGTCAGCGTCAAAATTACATTTCTATTTTGGCACCCGTTTTTTCACGTGCCATGGTGATGAGAGAACTTCATGCCAATCGAGACCGGAGGATGGTCTTCAATGTTCAAGAATGTTGTTGGGTTGTCTCCGCAGAAGGCCCCTATTACCTCTTCCAGTTTTCCCAGCATGGTGATCATTGTGTTTTGGAACCGAAGCTGTGCATCCACCTTTAGCTGAATGAAAGACCATATTGTTTTCCTTTAGATACAGAGAGTGGGAATTAGAATGAAGGTAATGAAGCGCTTCCACCTGTTTTTAAGCAGGCGGTAGGAAACTATTGCGAAAATAAAGTGCGAACAGTTAAAAGATTCGAAACCCAATCTATATACGATGAAATAGCGAGTGACATTAGCTTATGACGTAACATCGGCGACTGTTAATATTTGACACGAGAATTGACTGCTGTTTTAAGTAATTTACGGGAATCCTTTTTGTATTACCAAGACAAAACGAGAACGCATCTAGTAGTAGCGGAACATTAGAAGCCCCGTGTGCTTTGGAAAACATGGATTCATTTGCGGCTTGAAGCTGCAGAAGAGATCGAACGCATGTTTTAGAAAGCAACATAATCAACAAAAAGAATATATTTCTGTAGATATTTCGGCGCAATCCATTCGTTTATTCTTTTTTTTCAGAAGCAACGCATATGCCAACAGAACGTAAATAGAGCCTACCGACATGCAAGAATACAAGAAGGTCGTAATTACCGAGTTCGTTGTGGGCGGTGTGGGGGTGGCCGCAGTGAGCACACCACTCCGGGTGGTGCGCTCCACCGTGCAGAGGATCCCGGTAGAGCTCTTTACACGAGCAATCCGTGGAGAACCCCCGTCTGATTCCCTTCATGTCAACGTTCGTAGCCATTGCCTCACTCTGAACCGTCATTTAACGCGCATAGTCAACGTAGCCCTAAAGCGCCTGGGAATACAAAAAAAAAAGGCAAACTTTTGTTGATATATTTTTTGCAGATGTGCGACACATAAAAAAAAAAAAAAGATATTCAACCAGCCACAGAAAACAAAGAGGATAATAAACGACATAAATAAAATCTCGAAAAACAAAAGCATGGTCGGTGCCGAAAGAAAATGGCCGGTAGCTTTGCCGGTGCGACCGTCAAAATATAACGAACAAAAGAGTACCCCAAAGGGCCAAAAACATATTAATAATAAAAAAAAAAAAAACACTCCCGAGCCATCGTTGCACTTGCACCCTTCCCCTCTTTCCGCAGACGGCGGGTGCGACGCCGACGAAAAGGGAACGCGCGAAGGAAAAGGCCGTTTTTTTCTTTCTTTTTTTTTGTAGTTTGAATTAGAAGCTTGGTCCCTTCCCCCCATCACTGACATACACACACTACGGCTTTTCGCTCACCTCCCCCTTGAAGCAAAAGTTCGTAACCACTGCAACGCTAACGATGTCTACAATATAACGTTGCGGTGTAAATTGCTGTAACGAATTCTAAGAACTAACAAACGCAAAATCGCCAACATTGTTTCCGTCAATCAACGCTCTCTGGTGGTACACACTGAGAAAGGAATCGGCGAGTCAAGCTTACGAACACTGACTGCCCGAGCTAGGATGCCTTTACGTTCGCTTTGCCTTAGCGAGAGTGATGCCATCCTTGTAGTACCCGATGCCGACAGTGCACGCTCACGGATAAAATACGAGGAAATTGCCTGTAATAAAATGACGACGTAGCAGTGCCAAAGCTAGCAGCTCGAACTGGGAGAAGAACGAACGCGCGTTCGAAATTAAAAAGTAGACAGAAGCGTCGCACAGAAAATGGGCTGATATCACCAGCCTAAGACAGACGCGTACACGTTGGGACACCCTAGCCCGCTAAAAGTGGTTTTGTGCGAAAGACAGCCCTGCGGCTCACGGCAGGGCAAACGATTAGCGACGCTTTGTCCTAGCTGAACGAGCAGATCCAGGAAGCGACCGCGGACTAATGCAGCTAGCTGAAAACTTTCACCCTACATGCAAAGCTCATGCATTTCACAGCCAGCGTGAAAATATTGATGGCTCGTTATTCCCACCCGCAATGTACCCAAAACAAAAGCGTCAATATAACAGGACTACTCACCCGAAGGAAGTGAAACGAGCAGCATGACGCTTGCAACTCTCCGGCCACGACCGTTTCCAGCTCTCCGTGAATTGGCGCGAAGCCTGAGCACCGTCTGAACTCTTTGCCGTGGATTAGTGCGCCTGCACCTCTCCTCTTGACCGAACTACATTGGTCCAGTTAAGAGGGACCAGTCCCCTCTTAATATAAAGGGACACGCGTGAATGTTTCTCTCGGTTTTTCCTACTCAGAGGGACCAAGGAAACGGTTCCCTTGGTCTCTCTTAATATGTTGGTGTCCCTCTAGATGTTGCAATTTTATTTTTCCATTCCCCTCTTAAAAAGAACTGTCCCCCTGAAAGCATCGTTGTCCCCTCTAAAATCAGAGGGACAGCGTTTTTTATGAGAGACCGGTTTTAGAGTGTACTACTACTACTACTACCTCGTAAGAATTACAAAAATGCGCTAAAACGTTATAAAGATCTTAGCATGCACCGGCGTCGGGAGAAATCGGATTTGTTGTTTTTGTTTGTCATGCACGGCCGAATCGATTCACCATACCTCTTGTATCAAGTGAGTCTTAGGGTTCCACGCGTACGCACACGTCTTCAGTCATCATTTCATACTTCTTGAGCTTTTAATCAACTAGTCCCAATCCTCAGGTTGGTTGAATGTTATAATAAAAAACCTGTTCGTACTTGAGCAGGATTGAAGAGTGCTGAATGTCCAACTATGTCGAACTTATTGCTTTTACAATTTGTGTGCGTTGCAGATGTCTCGCTCCTTCGCATTTACCTTTGCACGCTTCAACTTTCCTTCCAACACCTGATTCGCATCAGCAGAATTCCTAACTTTGTTACCCCTCTGCATTTGTTGGGTCTTGTGTTAAATTGTGTTTTTTATTAGTTTGTAGTCTAAAGTGTGCAGGCACCAAGACCGCAAGGTTGTTCCTGGACACTATTTTAAACACTGATTGATTGATTGATTTTATTAAACATTTTCGTCCATACCCTTGGCAGTTGCATACGCTGTATAAGCGGGAAATTCAAAATGCACCGGGACGAGGGTACATCAGTTGCGCGCTCGCATGAGGTTAAGCGTAAAAGGTCCGTAAGCAAGAACACGTTTCCGTTTTTCTTGTTGAGTTTTACTTCCGATTTGACGTTACGTTTTCTGAAACATGGTATAACAAAATAATTGACATGTTAGTTTTGGAATAATACAGTCATTATTTTTTAAGCGGTACGGGGATGCGAGGGACTGGTTTTGGAATGCCTGATAGAAAAGGAATGTCATACAAGGTTCAAAAAATGTTTACTCGCGCTACGTCCGAATATGAGGCACTCTCTCGCTTCGTGATTGGTAATATTTTCAAGAGACGATATTATTATTAGTACGTATGCTAAGGCATTTGGTAACCATAGAATGTTACGGTTTTTACAATGTCATTACGACACCAACACGGGTAACAATGAAAGTTTAATCTATGGTGGACCTTTTTGTTGTAAATATAGACACCCCTGTCTTAGCGGCTGGTCCTCTAGATCTTTCCAATATCACCTTGTGCGGTCTGCCATTTTTGTCTACTCGGCTGTGGAAGGCGGTGTGAGCGTTTCTACGCGTATCTTGCATGAAACATCAGAAACCGCACATGCATCTGCGGTCTATGTACTCAGCATTTCACGCTTGGGTGATGAGCAATGGTAGGGTCTATATGCTACGATATAATGGATCAAGATTGAAGAAAGGCTCTAGGACGAAGACGACGCACCCACATCTTTCAAATATACAATTCGTTTCGACGCTAGCAGCTGATGGGAGCGATCAGGCACCCTCGAACGCGCATCCTCATAATGTTCGTCATGTTTCCACACATACGCTATCATCGCTGAACCGAACATAAACAAAAAAATCCTAGTAATTACTTGCGATTTTGACGCTGTATGATTGGTTCCAGTAGCTCGTAGCGTCTGTTGCATCTGAACGTAAGCTGAAACGAAGTATAGCAACGCACCTGTAGGAATCACAAATGTGAGCGACCGATTAAAGGCGGTAAAGTCAAGGATCGGGAAGTAAGTAAGAGTAAGGGAAGGAGTGAAGAGGCGATTTTATAAAATGTAAAGTCAGTTCGACATGCAGAGTTAGCTTTGATTTTAGAAACTCCACAGGAAGCGAGTCAACAAACTTACAAAAGAAACACCAGAAGAATTTTGAAAATCAAAGGTGTCATGTTCGAGAATGGCGTTAGGTATTGTAACAAGCAGGCCGGTTGGATCTAGGTTGAAATGCATGTCGAATGATGTTAATGTCGAATGAAAAAATATAGTGCGGCGATGAAAAATTATGAAAACAACTTATGGGCGTGAAATCAACTCCAGTGAGTTAGACACTCGAAAAGGTTAGCAGAGGTGGATGCGTGACAGATGCTTTAGCAAGAAGAGACCTAGAAGCTTTTGCTAACAACTCCTTTCCGACAGAAAAGTTCTCAGAGGGACACCATTCTTATGGCATGCGGTCGCGTATCACCACTGCGTGGTCCACGTTAAAGACCCCAGGCTAGCGGTTGTATTGCACTGGCTAAGTTGCTCATCAGCAGCTGAGGGACAAGTCGCCCGTTGAGACAGACGAACTTCAGGCTTTATAAACATACACAAAATGCAATTTTTTTCCGTAAAGAACGCGGAAAGTTACTTCTTCGCGCGGCACTACAAATGGCCCTCTCTGGAGAAGGGAGGTACAGCTACGAACATAGCAGTTTCACATTTACCTGAAGGACCCGGATGGTCGCGATTTAAGTTTTTTTCATCATTCTCTAGAGAGGACGACGTTCACCTTATCCCCCCAAAACGACCTCTTTTAGAGCGCAGCTCTTAGGCGCCCGTTTTTGCGTTTCGTGGCGTCGCCGTCGGCGTAACCGCCCCGCTAAATTTAGCTGGAAATTGAATTGGTGTTGAGGTGACGTGACGTCAATTTTCCCGCTAGATCTGGCGGAGAAACTTAACCCGCTAAATTTAGCAGGGAACCTTAACCCGCTAAATGTAGTGGGGAAATTGACGTCACGTGACGTCAACACCAATTCAGTTTCCCCGCTAAATTTAGCGGGAAAATTGACGTCAGGTACATGACTTCGTGTCACGTCACCATACATGGGTAAATTACTTCCAAAAAGTAATTTAATTACCATTACAATTACTTTGCTTCAAAAGTAGTTTAACTACAATAACAATTACTACTACGTGAAAAGTAATTAATTACAATTACAAATTACTTTTAAAAAGTAATGAAATTACTTTACAATTACTTATTTCTGAGAGTGACCCGACTTGGACCATATGACTTTAAACGAGTTGTATAGAATGCAATGTATTTGTTCATTCCTTACTCCAATGTTCGCGTGCTGTACTTTCTTTTTGTGAATTTTGTTGAATTCACGATAGAACTTGACAGTATAGGGAAATGAAGTACTACGTTCTTACATTTTTAATAAATAATAATAAATTAGTTGATATGCTGCAAGACGCCAGATCGCTAAAGAAAAAATTGTGTTGACAGACTTTAGCTAGCCAGCAAATAAAAATATGACAATTTTAGTCATATAGGAATATTTTACAAGTGTTAATATAAAAGTAAAATTCACACGCGCTAATACGACGACATTCACATACAAACATTATTGTAAATTATAATGGCTCAGAAATATATAAGTACCGAATAGGGGCTCCCGAATCATTGGTGATAATATTAACAGGTGCGAGGTCAGTCTCCAAAGTGCTTATGCAAATAATATCCGAAGTAAAACCAACATGAAATAAACTTGAAAATAATACAAGGATACACATATGCGACAGTACTGGAAGAGGGACGTAAAAATAAACTGGCAAAAATGAAAGAAATATAACTTCATAGACAATTAAAATTCCCAACCTCGGCTGAGAGCTGAAGCTCAATTTTTTTTTCTTTCAATATTTTGGCATGTTTACGCTATTGTTTTGTTTTCGCACCGCAGACGGCGCTACACGGCGCCGTTGAGGTAGGCTCCAAAGAGGATTGCCTCTCAGCCCGCAGTGTAAGCACCAAAACAACCAACGATGCGACGCTATTTATGCTGTGCGTGTGTGTGAGTTTGTGTCTGTGTGTGAGTGTTTCACAGGAGCTAGGCCGCTTGTGCGAGCGCTGAGGCTGTCAGAGAGGTTCCGTCGGCGCCGCAAGGTTTCGCAAAAGTAATTGTGTCTGAAATTTTGCAATTACTGACGCTAGAAAGTAATTAAATTACTATTACAATTCCTTTTAGCCAGAAGTAATTAATTACAAATTACCAAGAAAAGTAATTAAATTACAGTAATTGAATTACTACCCAAGTATGCACGTCACCCATGGCCAAATTCAGCGGGAGGAGGAAAGGAGGAGAAAAAAAGGAGGAGGGGAGGACGATGAGGAGGAAAAGAGAGAAGGAGGAGAAGGGGAGGGTACGGAGGAGGAGGAGGTGCATACCCTCCCCTCCGTATCCTCCCCTCCTCCCCCTCCTCAAGAGCTGCGCTCTGGTCTCGCATTACAAAGATTTGTAAACGTCTTTCATTTTTTAAAAAGCTAACGCACCAATCTTGTCAGCCTGTAACTTTACGCTGTCCTTTGGCGAAGTTCATACACAGCGGCTCGCACCGGGAACCTGCCCGGCTTGGGGGGTGGGTGAAATCACACAACGGGCGGATGGCCGAGCCGATGAATTCTTGCCTTTGAGGTTCTGGTATGGTGGCAGCGACTTGATGCACGGAGACCAGTTGGTCAACCTTTTACGTAGGAAAATCGGGGGCGAACTTGTGTAGTTTCGAGAGCGAATCCATCGCGTCACCCTAGAGTTGCTTGTTGCACAGAAGCACAGGCGGGTCAAATTTAATTTTGTTGAGCCTGTGGCAAAAAAACGTTGACTCCAACAATTTTTTCTTTTTTTTTGTGAAGCTTTTAAGAGGCGAGACGCGGTGTCCAAGAGATAGCCGTACGAAGAGTGCGTACGAAAACCTTGTTCGATAAGTTTCGACGTGCGATTTCAATCTTGGCCCGTACCAACACGCTCTTCGTTCATTAATATAGTCTATTACTGCCCAGTTTTGTTTTGCGTGCTGCCGGTCTACACCTCGCGAAAAAATACACCAGACTGAAATGAAAACAAATTATGTTATATCATATAATAAATTCACAATTGTAAGGTGAATGGTTTCACATTTTAGCATAAACCCTTAATCGTCTTCCATTTTTCGTCCAACACCACGAATACCATTATGGAATTGTTTTGTAATTTAATACGCTGATTAGTGTATTAAATGACAAAATAAAACAAAAACAAAGCTTCCCTCATCGTTCTGTTCATACCAGACCAATTATTGCTGCACCTTGCGGTCAAAGTACGACGCAGTCGAATGAGGATGCAACATATTTGGAGGTGCGAATAGCTTTGCAGTTGCTGAAATGTCAACCTGTACATTTTACGATCATTAGTCTCTCTGAAATCAAACCAAGTGTGTCGCCCGCATTTTTTACCGGGCATGACGCTGAGAGTTGTTGACCTTGCACAAGCCGAATCACTCGTCTGCGACCGCGCCGAAGGAAAACCGAAATTCGAACCACAAACTTGCCGGCTTGCGCGGTTGAAGCACTCCTTTTATTATTTCGCTTTTTCTATATTTTCTCTGTTGGTCTTCTTGACTTTAATGATTCACTCGCCCTTCGGGGCACCGTGTTGGAAACATGCCATTTAATAAATGCGGAGGAAACTACAAGCATGAAATTATCCTTTTAGCAACCAAGGCACGTGTCCGCGTTAATGGAGACAGAGGTCGAAGCAGTCGAGGCTTCTAGGACCGCCGTATTGACGACTGCTGCAACAGTAAACAGTTCATTCCACAGGTACGAAGACGTGAATTCTTCACTCTAAAGAGTCACACCATATGTATTGCTTCGATGTGACCTAGCTGGTACACGCCATAAGGAAGGTTTTTTGCAGGATATAGCGGGAATTATGCTTGATTCTTCATAATCCAGAAGACTTAGTTGGTCTTGTAAAGCTTGAATTAGAAAAACAAAATCGATGTACATTGTCCGACGGTGTGAAGTCAGACCTTCAACAGATACCTACTCCAAAGTCAAGCAGACGAAAGTCATCCTGCACACAATCGTCTCCTGATCGAGTCCTGCGTCCAGTTAGCGTAAGTTATAGATGACCTAGAGAGAGCTTTGCTTTTTAGAGCAATTAACTGTGACAACGGTGGTACACTGCTTGAAGGTTAAATAAATACCTTGAAATGTAACTGCTTCAACAGTATTCGCTTGACAGAGGCACATCAAGTCATTGCGCTCACCAGGTAATTAAACAGTTATCATTAAATAATCTCCATCACCCGTTCAGAGCCGAGTATGCGAGTAATAGTTTTAATTAAGTAGCACTGCGTTATTAATACCCTTCACTGGGGAAACCCAGCACCTCATTGGAGTGTATGGATAATGCTGCGCTTTTCCATTCAAAGCAGTTTTCCGAACTCAGGAACTTAGTGTTTCCAATTTTAAACTTGCAATTACTCCGCTAGCAAACGGTTTTGAAGCTTGTCGTGCTGATGGAGCGTCATATTGTCGACGTAGTCTTTCCACAAACTCTAAAGGAGAAAAAACTAAAAATATGTGGACAGTAGAAGATACCAATGCATCCTGATAAGCACGGATCGTTGGCCCGATTCCACCAGCTTGGGGACAATGAATCAGGGCTGATTTCGTTCGAAGGTAAGGAACTCACCTTGCAGTACGACGTCGAGAGAGAAAGTTAGTCCGCCGGGGAGTCGTACGCACAACGATATGAGGGCAGTCGTCCTTGGACGGTGTAACAGCGAATCTCGAACGTGGCCTTTGGCTTTCCCTCTCTCTCTTCTGCAACCCTTTCGCGCACTCAACCCTCTTGCTATGTACTTGGCACGTGCGGGGGGGGGGGGGGGGGGAATTGATGTTTTTTTATGATCAATCATCCTTGTCGATTTGTGTTTTCTTCCAATAAATCAGTTGAGAGCAGTGTTGTGCCCGTTACCAAAAAAAAGTAACGAAATAGCGTTACTCGTTAGTTTGGTAAAAATTAACGCGTTATTGAGCTACGTTACTTTTTTACAAACGTAACGATATACCGTTACCGTTACTTTTCAAAACTAACGAACGTTACTTTTACGTTACTTTTGTGTTCGAGTACATATGTTTGGCAGAGATGTGTTCGCTTACTAACATGCCTTCGGTCTCGTGAAAGAGAGAACTTTCACGAGACCAATCGAAAGTCAATCGGCTTTTATAAACTACAGCATGCGAACGGGGACTGCTGGAACACAACCAGCCAACCAACACCCCTCATCTTTACGCCGGTTTTAGTAACAGTCCGCTTCATACTATTACCAGAGACTGATTTACTTCACTATGTGGAACAGGACACCAGTTACCAGCACACTGGTTATAATCACTTGCTGCCTCTTACCAGCAGTAGGTCTTAATTTTTCTGCGAAACAAAAAAGAAAGGTTTTGTGTTTGTAAGTTTTCTTTCCAGGTTTAAAATTTTTATAATTTTTTTATTATGACCTTAGTGAAGTAAAGACTAATCAAGCGAAAGATTCTTCTGTGTACAAAAGTGGTTCAGGAACTTTCAGGCAGCGAGGGGGAGAGCGACAGTAAAAAATTCCACAAAGGGTGATGAAAATAATCCCTGGAGAAGGGGAACAAGAGGGACAAAGGACAAACACACATCTCCAAACACAGCTAGGAGACTGGTGCGTGACCGAAAAATCATTCTTGTCCAGCTCGCTTGCACCTTTGCAGTTAAATGCATTATAATCCACAAAGGATGTTTTTTTTCTTTGTAACTAAAAAAACGAGCAAATGGCTTCGCCACTAGTTGTCCACTGTTTTAAACGGATGTCTCTCTCCCCCCCCCCCCCCCCTGTCCACCTCTGCTACACAAAGCAGAGGGGGAAGAGGAGGGAGGGGAGGGGAGGGGGCTGTAACGCAGTCGTTCGTTCAAGCCTTGTGGGTGGTGACACTATAAAAAAAAGGAGGACGAACGGAATTAGCTGGTAGCCGAAGGTTTGTTTCGCCTTGGAGAAGCGAGATAATGTCGCCTTTACACGAATGTCTCTTTTGATCAGAAAGGTTTTCTTTTTTTTTAAGTTTACTGTTGGCGAATTCGCGTGGTTCTTTCTGCGCGCTCTCGAGCGCTCTTTCCAGAGCGCGCGAAATCGGGTGGTTGAAAGAGAGTGCTGTCGCCTGATCGGGTGGTTCATTCCGAGGGCGCGTCTCCCTCTCAGAGCGCTCCCTGGCACTCTGTCTGTAGTCGCGGAGTACGGAGCGGCGCAGGCGTCACGTGGTACTTGGACGGTGATCACGTGGTTTTGTTGACGATGGCCGGCAGTGGTCTGTGGTGGTGTGGTGCGGGGTCCAGCATGACGGCGATTGATATCTGGTTCAACAAAGTGCTTGTGCATTCGACGGTGCGAGGATTACAACGGACGGGACGACATTCGTTTGCGACCGTAACAGGAAAAGTCGACGAGTGAAGTATTCCCAGTGCTTTCCCGAGATCGTTCATCTCACGGCGGTGAATCCGCTAAGCCTAACCGACGACAAAACGGCTCGCAGAGCTCGCCGCTGTTTTACCGGGTTTTGTGGTCGCTTCAAGAAATTTTCAGGTTTGGTAAAAGTGCGTTCAAATGTTTGCGTTGTAAAAAAAAATAAAGGGAGAGCCGAATATAATGCACTGTGATTTGTGTCACATTGTGATGCTTGAAAGATATTTCGCCGTGAGAAAAATGCGGTTTATTAACCATTTTATATTTGCCTGCTCTGTCGTACGCATGACCGCTATCGCAGCGCGTTCACTGTCGAAAACGCGATGAGTTGACAACTGTTTCCAAGCGTTGGCTTTCGTTCCGTTCTGCAAAAATCAAATCGCATACTGCTGTTTTCTTTTATTTTTTTTTTTACATGCCGATGCGTAAAACAATTTACGTCACAACCGTTATTTCATCACGTTGCGAGCGTAAATTTTGCTCAATCGTCCACCGTACGCTGTAAGATCGTGTTGTTTTTAATGCATTACCAATGTCAAGAAATTCTAATTCCGTGACTGGTCTGAGAGTCTCGGAGCGCTCTGAAGCCAACAGTTGTGATCGACTGAAAAGGATCCCGAGTAACTCTGGCGGCGAGGAAGGGGCGCTCTGCTGAATCGAGGTCAGAGGCGAGAGGCGACCACCCGAATTCACCATGTGACTGATGCTGGTTCCGTGCAGCGATAAGCTTGTGCCGGAGTTTGAGATGGATGGGGGAATAGATGGACTGATAAGTGGAAAACCCGCCGTTTTAGGAAATCAAAGGTTCAGAGGCCAGATTCACGAAACGATCTTACGCCAAAAATGTGCGTAAGACAAAACTTAAGAACAAATTCGTATTAGCAAAACGAAATGTTCGTAAGTTTTGCGCAGGTTACGACGAAATCCTGCGACAGCTCCGAAGCTGTCTTACGCACTTCTTACGATCAAATCAGCATGGCCGACAGCGTCGCTCAGTTGTTGGTCGCAACGACCAACGGACGTTTATTTTTCTACGTGCGCTTCTCACGCGTCCCGACTTCAAGCAGCAAGAAAAAAGTAAAAAGTACTTGAAACAGACCACGACGAACAAGAACGCTGGATCCACAAACACCCGGGAAAAGCTCCAACGGCCACGATATTCCACCGACCACAAGCGAGCTCGGCAGATAGGCCTAGCAGGCACTCCGACTCAACGCAGCGGTGCTCTGACGGTCCTTGGCCAAGACCGTCTGCCCACGACCGGCTGGCGTGCTGAATTGAATATGCCCACGCGACCCTTGTGAACCCTTCCCGTATTATAGTTTGATCGCTGACCTCAATTTTAGACAAAGAGGTAATCTCTTCCCCGTGTCATCTCCTTGTTTTCCGAGGCAGCGGTGACGAACGCTGTCATCGGAAAGGGACTTTCATCGATTCTATCTTGGTTTTGTGTGATATAGAGCTCAAATAAACGCCGTATGGATTACCTTCGCAGCACGGTATGTACACTTTGTTATTATTATGCCATTTTTTATTATGACACGACTGCACCTCACTGTCGATCGCTATAACAGTTCGGGGGTCGCAATGCCGGTCCAACTTTTCTTTGCCGGGTGTCACGTTAGCATCGAGTTGCAATCGTAAAGGATCGGTCCCGAAGCGCTTATCAATTCGCGGTCCAACAGCGTGAATCCAGCACTTCGATCAAACGCGCGCGTCCGCTCCGAGTGTGAACAGGTATTACGTGTCTCTTGCTGGCACTCTCGTAGTTCAAACGTGTCTTTTTTAACGTCGGCTCGCTCCTGCATCTCCGAGGCCGCGAAAAACGCCGCGGCAATTTGTTTCCATCTACGTCGCTTTGCAAACGGCTGACACGGGCCGTCTTTTACCAACGATGACAGTTGTGTTGACTTCGTAGCGATCGAGTTCGTAGCAGTCAACGGAGGTGGTTACGCATCCCGGCCTCGGCATTCGGGCGTGTTTAAATCGTGTTAGCGTCGACATATCACTGCACGGACACGAACCCGAGACAAGTGGTGGCAGAAAGGCCGCCTGTGTTTGTTATTAAAAAAGTGAAAGCCATTTACAACTCCCTGTAACGCCGAATTGGAGCGCAGCTCTTGAGGAGGAGGAGGGAAGGGTACTCAGGGGAGGGTATACCCCTCCTCCTCCTCCTCCTCCCCTCATTCTTCAATTCCTCCGGGGGGGGGGGGGGGGGGGGTCACGTGACCCCGGGGAAGGGGGGTCGCGCGGTGCATTATGGGAAATGTCCCATAATGCACCGCGCGACCCCCCCTCCCCGGGGTCACGTGACTCGCGCGGTGCATTATGGGATATTTCCCATAATGCACCGCGCGGTTACGCCAACGCCGACGCCGACGCCGCTCGAGCCGGAAACGGGCGCCTAAGAGCTGCGCTCTAAAATCCACGTGCTCCGACGGCTCCGAACCATGCCGAGCTCTCCGATTGGTTGTTCGTGCTACCGAAGACGCCGTCGCCATAGCAACAGCACCGCTAAGCTCTAGTTTTTCCGTACGAGAACGTCGCTTTCCTCCTCTCACTTAAGAACGCGTTCGTGAATACCGATTTCTCCTCTTCTTACAATGTTCTTAACTTACGAACTTCTTAGCTAAGTTGTCGTAAACTAAGAAGCTCTTCGTGAATCTGGCCTCAGAAGTCTTAGCAACAAGCCTGGGCATTGCGTGCTCGAGCGCAAGTAGTTGCCCCTCGAGCAGAGAAGCTAGATCCTCCATTGAGCTTAGTGACCTAAATTTAGTTCCCGTCTCCAGTTTTATGCACAAGCTTGCTATTCTAAACGTTAGATCAGGTGTCGTGACCTTTTCCCAAATACCTAATGTATTTCACCAGTTTTGGTCAAAAGCAACGAGTAACGTAATTTGCTAGCCGATACCGTAAAAAAGTAACGAAAATACTTTACTCGTTAGTCGTTCAGAATACTAACGAGTACGTTACTGCGTTAGCGAAAAATGTAACGCGTTACCAGTAACGTCGTTACTAGTAACGCGTTAACTCCAACACTGGTTGAGAGTCAGCGCTCTGTTTGTACACTTCGTATTCTTGTCTTCCGTTTTTTTTTGTTTTTTTTTGACGCTGTTTTACTTTCAGTTAACCTCTTTCCCATCATATATTTTCTTCTTGACCCGCTGGATGGCTTCACACCTTCCTCCATGGAGTGCCACTCATGCCGACACTTCGTTATGACGTCACTCCCTCAATCGGGAAACGAAAGCAAGAAAATGTAAAAGCGTGTATCGGCAGCAGTATGGCAACAGTTACCACCCCTGTACTCGTCGTTACACTGCTCGATCTACAAGACGGGAGCTCATGTGCACCTCTAAGAACACCCTTACCACCATGGGGTGTGCCGGTACGCACCGTATTGGAACCGTGCATGGACTTCAACTCTTTAGCTTCCATTTTAAGTTGCCGCCGAATTACTTTCGTTGTAATGTTCAGATAACTGAGATACATACGAACAAAAAGTAAACATTAAATGTATTGTGCTTCAAAACAATCGATGTTTGAAGCTTTTTTTCTTTCATCTTACAAAAAAAAACAAAAAAAAACAGCGTGCCCCTACACGCGACAATAAGGTAAATCTTTGAGTCATGTCAAATTATGCAAAACGTCACAAAAGCAATGGGTTTAGTAGAGGAATACAATATCCAGAGCTGGTGTTAAACAACGCAAGACTTTAAAGGGGCATTAAACCGGATTTTGCGATCGTCTGTTCTTGGTCGTAACTGATCCTACAAACCCCAAGCACCCCAAAAAAAAAAAAAAATTACAATCACGCGACTCCGATTGCTCTATTAAAAACGTAATGAGAGGTCGGGACACACCCCTTTCTGGACGGAGTTTTACGGTCAGGGAAGGCGGGGCATACCCCAGCAGTGGTATCAGCGCGGAGACGATGACAGTCGTCGGCGAAAAGCAAGCCGCCTCTCAACGCAAGCCGCCTCTCCGAGAGAAGCGGCTTGCAACTGGCCGACGAGCGCCCATCGTCACCGCGCTGACACCGCTGCTAGGGTATGCCCCGCCTTCTCTGAGCGGAAAACTTCGCTCAGAGAGTGGTGTGCCTCGACTTTAGTCGAGCTATTGTAATTTTTGGATTTGTAGGATGTTTAGGGTCCGTAGAATCAGTTATGACCAAGACCAGACGATCGCAGAATCCACTTTAGTGCCCCTTTCAGCAGACAAAAAAAAAAAACAAATTAAGGAATAAGTGTGCGGGTGTTAGGCTTAACTTAGACACTTATTTTTTTTTTTGCATTATGGTGCTGCGCGCGCGCACATTTTATTGCATCTTCACGAAAGAAGATACCCGCAGAAAAGCCCAAGTTCCAAAAGGCGGCAAAATACAGCGGCAAATTTACAAAGAAAGCAAAGAGAACCGGTAGAGTTTTACTTTGCTCCTATTTTGCATATTTCTAGGCAAAAAACAAAAATGGCGATGACTCGAAACTTGGAAGTGTGCGTGTTAATTGAAGAGAAAAAACACTTAGTCGTGCTAGAAAATGCCCGCTTGAGACTTCTATAGCAGCTAGGTTTTTAAATAAAAATCGGTGGACTTCCTATGTAAGGCATGCAGCCCTTTGCATAAGGTTTTACCTTTTAAAGGAGCTGTGCAACGATTTTATCGTTGAAAGAATTGGCATCTTCTACTTTTGACATTGTTCATCTTGTCACATAGGACAGAAAACACACCTCCTTCCTTCGAAATGTTGCGATTCCGCCGCGTAATCGCGAGGCAAAAATTAGAATATTCCCCGACCTGCAGCCGTGTGCGGAGGCCATGAGAAACACGTGGCGTGACGTCAATGGGGGGTTTTGTCGAAAGATAGCAAGTTGTGCGAATACCTGCCCGATAAAAGGTAACTTTTCTGTAAATCTTGTCGTTCCAACATAAATATAAATGCGTCAAAAACCTGGTATTATCGACAAAACTTCTATTATACGGGGTTTTAGTGGCGCCATCTATCCTAGGTCCACAAAACCGTCAGCTCTATCTGCTACCGCGAACAGCCGCCAGAAGCCGGAGGGGGAGGGGGACAGGGTCGGACGGATATGGCCGGACCCGGATGAGACTTTCCTCCTTTCACCATATTGTTCGCGCTGCGCGCGCCAGCACGTGGTCACGCGGTCGCGAGCGGATGAGTTCTCGCTGCACACTGATGGCTCTAGAGAGAGAGCTTCACCGGAGCCCCACGCCTACTCCATCGACGTCACTGCACACGTGACCCGGAAGACGATGCACCAGTTGAGAGGTGACAAAAACCTGGAGCTTTTTCATTTTTTAAAATAAAAACTAGGCTATCCAGACAAAATCTGTTTTCCGTAGTTCACTTCAGAAGTGCCAGGCATCAACTTCCACAATTATTTAAGCAAAGCCCTGAAATTGTTGTACATTGTTAATAGATTTTTTTGCGTGTTTTGAATGGGGTGTCAAGCTTTTTAGAAATCAAAGTAGAAAAATATGTTTAAAGTAAACAAACATAAAGGATTTTTAAGGGGTTAGGGATGTGGCGAATCTGGCAATGTTCGAGTTAAACTAGGTATGACTTTTTTTTTCTACTTTGTGGCGCATTTTGGCCAAAAGTTTGTGGTCATGCGCGAAAACTAAATACGGGTTAACGCTTCCCGACGGCGGGAACATACATTATCTGTTGGGTATGTTGTTTCTCTTATGCTGCGTGAACATTCGGGATATTTTTTATAAAATATAAAATGATGCTTAATTTGGTTGTGAATCTTCAGCAAAACCCAGACAACACCAAACGTCCCGTGGACACCCCAAAAATGTGCGAACGTCCCACGTCCCGAAGCAAACATCCGACGGACATGGCATCAGACGTCTCAGGAGGCCTTATCCAAAAAAACCTCCCAGGGTGGTTGTGGTCTGGTCGTGAAATACATATACGTCAATTAATTTATTTTTATGATTATTACAAGTGCATCAGTTCACGCGCACTCACTGCAGACGTTTTCGATGTTCATCTTCGTCGTGCCATCGCCACTCAATTCCTCAAGGCAACGCTCGAGTAATGGTAGTAAAGCAGAAACGAAACATCATGAGTTGAACAGCTTTATAAGTAAACAATAAGATAAAGTAGTGCAGCCAATCAAGGGAACATCATGAAGTAAACAACTTGAAAGTCATCATTAGCACGAGACACCGCACGTCTAACATGAGCATGAACATCTCGGTCTGCTTCGTGGCAGAGCGACATGAAGACAAGTTTCAGTTCATGGGTGCTAGGGGATAAATTGTTGTTATTTATATGTTGCACACGTCACTGGATAGGTGTGATTCGCGCTGACAGAGAGCTCTAGACGCAGTCTGTTCCACTCGGCGACTGTCCGTGAAAAAAAAGAAGCACACATTTTTGGCGGAAAGGCTCTACCATTTTTGTGTGTGTGTGTGTGTTTAGACGACTTATGTTAGTTGTAATGTAATCGCCAATGTCTAGAGCATTAATGCCGTTGAAAGGATGAAAGTACACTTCTAGCCTTTTAGCTTTCCTTGGTGTGGCAAGCCTGATTGCTGGTAATGCTTCGTTATCCATGATCGTCATACCAATTGTAGATTAACCGCAGGGCTTTCTTTTGAACACTTTCTGGTACATAATGCTCGTTCGCAACCCCGCGCTAGAGTATGCAGACTACGTCTGCATACTATAATACGGGGCGAATAAGGCTTTTATAGTATGCTAATTTAGTCCCGCAGGTGCAGTATAGCGTGGTTCCTTCTCAAAAACCACACCTTTCTTATTGTTACTTTCTTAACCGAGGTCGCTGATATGCGAATTCCAAGAGAGATTTGAGGTTAGTGTGACGTCAAAGTTTATGTGACTTTCTAAGCAGACATCGCCGATAGTGTAAGTGAAGGGAAGCAGTTGTTTTCTATTGGTGACTGCCATATGGACGCACTCCGAAGCGTTGAGCCCTATTTGCCATTTCGCACACCATGTTGATACTTGCGATAAGCAATCGTTCAAGTTGATTTGGCCCGTGTGACATATGACTTTTAAAAACATGACGCAGTCGTCCGCGAAGAAACTGCATCGTATCGAGCGGTGACTTATTTAAGGTCGTTAACAAAAAACATCACCCGATCACCAATATCTGTGGAACACCGGAGAGAACGTCTGCCTCTTGCGATTTGCGACCGCTGACTGTCACAAATTCAACCTTCTGCAAGAGCTTGGGATTGGAAACACGGCCGAACACTCTGGCGAAGTCCAAGAATGCGACATCTGTTTAACTAGTTTCGTCGAGTATCTACACCAGTGCGTGTACTGTACGAGGGGCGTCCATAAAGTTCGTATTATTGGCAAAAAAATTGAAAAAAAACGGAACAAAACAGGCATCAACATGAGCGCGCGTCCCTCTAGTTTCCGCACAGTATAAACGTCGCATGCTATAGTAGCTCGGAACGCCGCTAGGGAGTCGAAACAAAAATGGCACCGCCCGTCGGTGCCAAGCACATGCAGTGATCCGTTTTCTTTTTTGTTTTTTTTTCATTTGAAGGGAAGCAACGCGAAGGATATTTATTCTAATCTGGGAGCGTTGTTCGGGGACAACGCCCCAGTTTATGACACTTTGGTTAAATGGCGCAGACGCGTCCAGTGTGGCCAAATAAGAGGAAAGCATTTCAAGGATGGCGACCAAGTGATTGCTGAAGTTGAGCGATTCCTGAACACTCAAAACGAGGAGTGCTATAACAATAGCCTCCGGCATGTGGTCCATCGCTGCAAAAAGTGGGTAACTTTTGGTGGCGAACATGTAGAGAAAGTCTCAGGTCCTACTCGAGTTTGACTGCTGAATTTCTATACATGCCTCGCACCTACGTCACATGATGACGTCGAACACCGGTATCCACCATGCTGGTGGTGGACTCGACGGCCCCTCGCAGCGAGAGCAATGTTAAACTGCGCCGCGCTCGGCTGTAGCAATTATTACGTATCCCGACGATCGTCCGATCGTTTCGTCCGCATGTCTTGCGACACAGAGTAACCGTCATGTTAGGGAAAGTACGAGCGGCAGGAAAAGAATGCGGCCGCGGATTACCGAGATTGCGGGACGCATTTCATAACAGCGAGCGACGGCACTTTTCTACCGTTGTTTCCATTCGCACACGCCTTTGCCTCGGCTGTTGCCCGTTCGTGGTGTAGATGCACTTTTCCCTTCGTTACATAACGCCGTTTGCACGCTTCGAGCGCACCCTCGGGGCTCCCGGCCGACTACGGGCGATTGTCGCGAAGCGCGCCCGGCTAGACGGCGATCGGTCGGCGGCGGCCCCCGTGTGCAAGCTCGCCGAGACGCTGCCGCCGGGGCATCGGTTCGTGCCGTCCGTGAGACGGTAACCTTTGCAAGGAGCGAAAGTATGCAGGCGCAGTGGTTAGAAAACATCATGTTATAAACCCTCCGTTATTTGAATTGTCATTGTCTCAGGGTTTAGATTATGACGGTAACCTTGCGTTGTTTACCAGTAATTCGCAAAATCGTAACAATTTTTCTACAAGCGACTCCTAGAGCCGCTCGTCAAATGTTAAAGCACGCAATTCAGCTTTTTTTTTTTTGCGACACGACAGTTGTTTGCCTTAAAACTTCGTCGGCGGCATATCGAAACTTTCTGCTCGTAAAGCGATCGCACCAATGCCGAAACATTCTGCACGTACTGGCTAAACGTCATCATCGTAAGCTCGGCACGTTTTTCCAAGTTCACATGTAACACAACTAGGTACCTTTGTTGAAAATATGGTGCATGTCAGCGCATGTCCGGGCAGTTAGCGGCATCCTACGCCTTGGTAAGCGCATCCGCGCGGTGTGAAGTCAATCACCAGCATGGTGCGGTGCCCCGTTCATAGAGTGACATCACTTGCAAGGCATGTGTGGGGAAGAAAGAGCCAAGGCATCCGACCTGTTCGAATTCTCAAGCGTTCTCTGCCTCGCGGCGTGCGTATAGCGCGCGCCCCGAGAACGTCGTCTTTTATTTCTTTTGATTGTTTTCCTGTTTAGATCTGTGTCACCACAGATATGCCCCCCTCTGGGAGGATTTATATGTTTTATAAATCCTTCCAACTGACAATTTTTTGTGGCCGGAGATTGTATGTCGGCGTAGTAGCCTCGAGATGAGCAGGCTTGAGTCGGTGGAGGGCAACGGCATCGTCTTTCCCGTTCATGCGTAGGACGAACGTGTCCGTCCTTTTCTGTACCACGGGAAACGGTCCCTGATAGTGAGGACGTAGTGGCTTTCTGTGATGTTCCTGTCGGACGAACACGTGGGTGGCAGTCTTTAGGTCCTCCGTAACGTATGGTGACTTGGTATTCCCGACCCGAGTTGGAATTGGGCGGAGTTTTTCGAACACTTCTCTGAGGGTCTCGGCGTAAGCTTCGGGCTTTGCTGACGATGGCGTGTCGGCCTCGAAGAAATCTGATGGCAACCTCAGGGGAGTGCCATAGACGAGCTCGGCGGTGGAACATCCGAGGTCTTCTTTAAAGGCAGTCCGGACGCCAAGGAGCACGATCGGCACTTGGGAAACCCACTCGTTAGGCCTTCCATGGGCCATCAATGCCGATTTCAGATGGCGATGAAAGCGCTCCACAAGTCCGTTGGATTGCGGTTGGTAAGCGGTCGTCCGCAACCGTGTCGTCCCAAGAATGCGGGTTAACTCTGTGAAGAGCGACGACTCAAATCGTCGTCCCCGGTCTGTGACTATCTCGGACGGGCATCCGAACCTGGAGACCCACGTGGAGATGAAGGCGGTGGCGACGGTGGTTGCGGTAATGTCCTGCAGTGGCGTTGCCTCTGGCCATCTCGTAAATCTGTCAATGCAGGTGAGAAGGTAGCGGTACCCCTGTGATGATGGCAGTGGCCCGACCAGGTCCAAATGTACCTTGTCAAACCGCACATCGGGTTGGAGAAAGGTCCTTCTCGGGGGCACAGGGTTCCGATGTACCTTCGCTTGCTGACAGGGTATGCAGGAGCGTACCCAGTCCCGGACATCCGACTTTATGCGGGGCCAGATGTACCTGGACGTCATTAGTCTCTGTGTTGCCCGAACGCCTGGGTGTGAGAGGCAGTGACTCGCGTCGAAAAGTTTTCGACGTAGTGAAACAGGTACGAACGGCCGGGGCTTTTCAGTCGTGACGTCGCAAGTGACAATGATGTTACCCGGAAAGGCGACATCCTGCAGCCGCAAAGAAGATGACTATCGTAGCCTCTTGAGCTCCTCGTCCTCAATCTGTAGCCGAGAAAATTCTGCAGGATCTGGGAGCGGCGGTAAGGAGACGGCGTCAATACGGCTGAGGACGTCGGCAGGCACGTTGTCTACGCCTTTCACGTGTCGGATGTCTGTCGTAAATTCTGACAGAAAAGCTAGGTGGCGGATTTCCCGAGGTGTGTGATGGGATCCTGCGTTTGAGATGGCATTTGTCAGGGGTTTATGGTCCGTCCATATGGTGAAACTCCTTCCTTCAACGAAGTGTCGGAAGTGACGCACGGCCAAGTAGGCAGCCAACAACTCGCGGCCAAACACGCTGTAGCGCGTCTGTGCTGGCTTCAACTTCTTCGAAAAGAAAGCGAGTGGCCGCCACTGCCCGTCGATGCGTTGCTGCAGTACTGCTCCAACGGCGGTTGCTGAGGCGTCAGTCATGATCGACGTTGGAGCGTCGTGCATCGGATGTTGAAGAAGGGTAGTCTCCGCAAGAGCTCTCTTTACCTCGTAAAAGGCCTGCTCAGCTGCGTCGTTCCAAGGCAAAGGAGATGTAGAGCGTGCGCTCTTGCCGAGGAGGAGCAGCTCAAGTGGTTCGAGCAGCTTGGCGCAGTGTTGGATGAAACGTCTGTAGAAGTTTACGAGGCCGATGAATTGGCGAAGCTTGGTGAGGGATGTTGGTCTCGGGAAGTCTTGGACAGCGCTGACTTTGGCAGGTAGAGGTCGAATTCCTGAGCTATCGAGACGGTGTCCCAGAAAGTCCAATTCGGGTACCCCGAACTCACACTTCGTGGCGTTGATGATGATGCCATGCTTGGCGAGCCGTTCGAAGAGGAGACGAAGGTGTGCGCTGTGCTCTTCTGGAGATGGGCTTGCGACGAGCAGGTCGTCGACGTAGCAGAAGACAAAAGGCAAGCCCCTTGTGACAGCGTCAATAAATCGCTGAAACGATTGTGCCGCATTATTGAGGCCAATAGGCATGCGCACAAATTCAAACAGGCCGAAAGGTGTTGTGACGGCTGTCTTGGGGATGTCTTCTTCCGCCACCGGAATTTGATGATAGGCTCTGGTCAAATCAATCTTCGAGAAGATGGTAGAGCCTCGAAGGTTGACGGTGAAGTCTTGTATGCTGGGGAGCGGGTACCGGTCTGGAACGGTGTTTCGGTTCAGAGCGCGGTAATCTCCGCATGGTCGCCAGTCCCCGTTCTTCTTGGAGACCATGTGCAGCGGAGAGGCCCAACTGCTGGAGGATGGTCGTACTATCCCCAATTCGAGCATGTGGTCGAATTATGCTCGAGCAATTTGGAGCTTCTCCGGTGCTAGTCGTCGTGGACGGCAGAAAACTGGTGGGCCTGTTGTTGGAATGTGATGTGCGACATCATGTGCAACAGGTCTCGTCCAGTCTGGCGGTCGCGTGAGAGAAGGAAACTCACAGAGCGGTGATTGGAAGGTGCCTTGCACCTGAGTGCAAATGGAGGCTAACACCGGAGTTTCCGTTGTTGCGATCCCTTGTATCGAAAGCTTTGTTGTCGAGTCAAGTAGGCGTTTCCTCTTGACGTCGACTAGCAGCGAATGGTGTTGAAAGAAGTCCGCGCCAACGATCGCCCGACCGACGTCGGCCATCAGGAACACCCACCTAAACACTCGTCGAAGGCCAAGGTTCAGCGAGAGAGAGCGTTCCGCGTACACGGGGATGGGTGAGCCGTTCACAGCCTGGAGAAAGCAGATAGGCTTACGCGAACGGTCCGCACGTGATGCAGGAATGGCGCTGACCTTGGCTCCCGTGTCAACGAGTAGGCGATTCCCAGTGGTTCTGTCGGTGACGTAGAAAAGGCTACCTTTTGCAAGACCCGGACCGCTCGACGCCTCTAGTGGTCGGTCTTCTGGCCACGCGCAAGGACGCTCGCAGCGACGTGCGCCTGGACCGAAACGGCGGTGGTAGTAGCAGAGACGTGGTGAGCTGTCTCTGTTAGAGCGGTCGTTGTCTCTTCGACGAGATGTTGAGCGCCGACGACGTTGTGGAGAACGATCGGTGTCTTGACGTCTTGTAGTGGAGAGAACGGCTTGTTCGAGGCGTTGGCAGAGCTCGTGAACGTAGCCTTGGGATGTCTGCGGGGTCCGGATGTCTTGCGCCGTGTTGGATGCGTCACCTTCCGACTGCGTTGTTGTGTCGGCAGCTATGATGACAGACGGGGCAGAGACCTCCATGACCGCGTCGGCCAACCCGGCGAGTCCCGCGAGATCGAGCGGTGCTGCTGCCGCAAGGACCATCTGAACGTTTGTTGGTAGCCACTGAAGGAACAGCTCTTGGAGTAGAGCGGCGTCGATGTCGTTGGCACCTTCTCCGAGAAGCTGAATCATTCGACGTAACAACTGCGATGGGCGTCGTTCACCGAGTTCCTCGGCGGAGAGCAGCTGTTGGCAGCGGGAACGTTCGGATGCTTCGATTCTTTGAAGCAGGACTGACTTCAGCTGATCGTAGGGTGCTGAGGTAGATGGGCTGGACAGCACGTCGTAGACAGCGTCGGCCGCGGTGGGAGAGAGGGCCGAGACGACGTGATGATATTTGAGTCCTTGGGTTTCGATTCCAGCGAGGTGGAATTGCGACTCTGCCTGCACGAACCAGACTCGAGGGTTGCGGTCCCAGTACGGCGGAAGCCGAACCGCAATAGCCGCTTGTGGAGCTTGGGTCGAGTCCTGAAGTTGCCCATGATGCATGCTCGGGCACTTATTCGGGTCGCCACTTGTGGGGAAGAAAGAGCCAAGGCATCCGACCTGTTCGAATTCTCAAGCGTTCTCTGCCTCGCGGCGTGCGTATAGCGCGCGCCCCGAGAACGTCGTCTTTTATTTCTTTTGATTGTTTTCCTGTTTAGATCTGTGTCACCACACATGTATTCCTTCGTGACAATAATACGAACTTTATGAACGCCCTCGTATGTGATAGCTGCGTGACTGTCGATAACCGGCGCCTAAAACCGTGTTGCTCCTTGCGTAAGAAGCTGTTTTTCCAGAAAGACCGTTAGGTGGTTGCGTAAGAAATGTTCGATAACTTTGCCACTTGAACATAACGACGCGATTGACCCGTTATTTTGCATATCCGAGGCACTGCCAGATTCGTACATTGGAACAACCCTGGCATTCTTCCAATCACTGGGTGTCACACCGGCATCAAGACTGCGAGTGTAAATGATATAAAAATTCGAAACACCAATCGGCGTACTGTGGAGAAAAATTCTTGGTATCTCAGGACTTCAATTGGCGTCAAGCCAAAGCAGTTAATCGAGAATTGCCGCTTTAGACACTACATGATGAGTCACAGGCCTCATCCTGTCGAGCTAAGATTTTACACAGATGTGGCCGAAGAGCGTGCATTAAAGAACCTCTGACACGCCAAAAAAAAAAAAAAACATTTTTCATGCTAGGCGTTGAAATGGCATTTCAGGACATTACAAACAAATTGTTTCACTATTGAGTTGCTTAGTTTTTTATAAAAAATAGAAATTCGAGGCCCAATTCAAAGTTCCCGCCGTGCACTGTGACGTAACAGTGTACCGCAAGGTGTCGGGGCGGTCAGAAGGGAGGTAAAGGGAGGCATCGCCGGAAGTCACGTGAGTCGTATCCCTCCTCGTGTTTACCGCAAGCGCGTGTAATATATTTTTTTTTTAATATTCTTGTTATTCTCCGCACCCCCACGAGCGATCCAAGCAGAGAAGGTTTCTTTTATTTGCTTTTCATCACTTAATGTTGCATGTAAAGGTAGAAGAAGCGGAGTCAGTGAATTGACGTGATAAACTACAATGCCTAGAAGGTGCTGTGTGAGGGACTGTCCCGGTATTTCAGCAACTGAAGAAGATATCACACTGCATGCATTTCCGAGAGACATACATCGGCCGCATGTGCACCTAGTAAACAAGTTCTACTCATGTTCTACAGGGTGAAACAAGGAGACGGCAGGCTCTTTAAATCGACCGGAAAATTCGGTTTCTTAAAGGGGTCATGAAACGATTTTCCTACTTCTTCCTCCTTAGCTTTAATCCTCAACTCAAATGCGAATTGTGAAATCACGTGGTCGTGACATTCCTTCGGCACCGGTGCGATGACTCCTAGGTTCCACCGTGCTTTTTATGCACACCACAGAACTTGTCATTCCCCAGTGACAATAAGTTCCGTCAGGGCACTCATTGGCCACGAACGCGAATCCAAATATTCGTCGACGGATTGATTGTTGACGAGCGCATACGTCCGAGTGACGCAGTTCTCGTGTCCAATGCGTGAGCTGGGCTCTGCTGACGTCAGTTTGGCGCCGGTGACGCGCTTTTGGAATCGCGGATGTATCATAGTGAAAAGGCGGAGAGCTTTCGAAGGCAAGAAGGTACAAAATAGTCCGCTATATTTTCAAATGTTCGTACCGAAAAGCTGGCTTTTGACTTTCTAGCCTCTTTCTTTTGGCCAACTAAACGATATGCGATTAGTAAAGTCCCAATTTAAAATCATTCATCCCAACCCAAAATTCATTTCATGGCCCCTTTAAGGGGGATTCAACCGCTCGTCACTCAATGGGCAAATTGCGCTACACAAACCTGAGTTTCAGGAATGCACGATATTATTCATTCTTTTGGAGGTTACTTATGATGACATAATGAAGGTTGTACGGCCCTTGAATTTTTCTCTTAGAGCGCTGGAGATTTTTAATAAAATCCAGATATATGACCGTTTTGACTGTTTTTAGCGCGTTTTGAGGCATTTTTGAAAATACAATTATTTAGAAGACAAACGTGACAAAACGCTTGGCCGTACGTACTAGGGGTGCCTATAATCTTAATTTTAAGACCATGACGAGAAAGCAAAATATCGTTGTATTTGCGTATTTGTGTAAATAAAATCACCCTGTTAATTTTATTTCCAACTTGATAAACGAGATGGCGACACTAGTACTAAATGCATCAAACCGGAGATTTTCTTGCTGTTGCAGTTGTTGTTTTTCTCTCGAGCTCGAATTCGACCGCGATGATTCGTTGCTCGTGGATCGGTAGCACGTGTAGCGAAAGCTCACGCTGTAAAGCTTACCTGATCGTGGATTCAATCCACCGCCTCAGCCCGTTTCAATCTGGATGAGCATCGTACCGGCGTGCTGTCATGTATCCAGTCTTGTACACGTTACTAAAAAAACATAATCGATTACAATTACTATTACTCTTGGCTAAAAAGTATTCGATTAGATTACTTGATTACTCGACGGCAAAAGTAATTGGACATTACTTGAAGAAGTAACCGTTACTTTTCTGATTACTTTATTGTGTGAAGACTTACATGTTTAGCGCTCATAACAATGAGCTACTTCGAACCTATATTTCGCATTTTCACAAGTATTGAAGAAAAAAAAAACGGGTTCCCTCTTCGTGGTCGTTGCATCTTCACAATGCGGACACAAGCATAGAATTCGTTTGAAGAAGTTTAATGATTTGGGCGTTCGCCAGTTCGGGGGGGGGGGGGGGGGGGAGGAGCGGAGGGGGTTCTAGGTCTTGATTGTCGCTCATTTTACTATTCACATGTGGATGAGCTCGCATGTTATACAAAAGAGCAGCAGCTCCAGGATTTGAAACGGATCATGTGTAGTATTCATTAGCGGAAGAGATCGCCCCGACCAGTTCTCAACTCGAAACCGTGCTTGTCACGAAGACTACGTAGGGGAAGTAGGGAAATATTTGAACTGGCTTTGTTATATTTTGCATCCGCTTTAGACATTCTTCGGTTCTGGTTCTCCTACGGGCTGCGTGTAGGTACCGTAAGCAGGATTGTTTTTTTATTATTATTTCTGTGTGTGTGTGCGTGACGGGGATGGTTTGAACGAAGGGCTTACAAAGCTACATTCTGCTCCCTCAAACTTCGCCCTGAATGGCCTTTGTCATGCACTGGGGCTTGCCTGGGGCTTCCCAGTCCCAGTCCCAGCGCGAAAAAAAAACGAACATTCCACAGAAATTGTACATACAAAGGGGTTGACCTCGTTTCCTACAGCTCCGCAAAAATCATCCTTTTTTCTGTTCGAAAAAAGAAGCAAATTTTATTTTTTTCATTTCAGAAAAAGAAGGTATGGGCAGGGGGTTAGAAGTAATTTTTATTACTTCAAAAATTAATCAGACTACTCTTGTGATTACTGCCTAAAAAAAGTAATCAACTGATTACAAAATTGCTTCGAAAAGTATTCGATTACAAGTAATTTGATTACTTGTAATGCGTACGGTACAAGTCTGCATGTATCACTATTGTGTGATGCACGTTTAAGATGTCACACAAGCAGTGGTATACTGCACTGTCTTTCATCTCCAATGAAGACACCAGATGCCCTCAGAGCTGACTAGCATCCCGCTGTATAAACATAGACACAACAAAATTACAATTGATGGCTCCGTTGGTCGGCACTTTTTGAACGTTGCAAAAAAAGTGTAACTATACTCCGTTTCACCTTATGTTGTACCGCAGCGAAGGCTAGAAGCGCGACCTCATAGCGTTGGCAGCTGCCCTTGGTGCACAAGAGCTTGTGCCGCCGAGATGTGCCCTAGAGCAAGGAGCTCGCGCTTGTAGCCTTTCCTGCGGTACAACACAAGGTGAAACAGAGTATTAGCGCCGAGATGTTTCGGTGGCGCCCTCTTATGGTTTCCCTCCGTGACGTCACGACTGGGATTTGCCTCGCCGTGACGTCACCAGTTGTTATTCTGGCTACTTACCATCGGGTGCGACGACGAGTTCGATGGTGTGTTTAAAAAGCACAGTAGAAGCTAGGAGACATCGCAATCCGAAACTAACCGCCGAATTCAGAAACCTCACTCAAACTACACTCAAACTTAAGGGCCCCTCCACTTCCTCGAGGAAGGCGCGAGGGCCGGCGCTGGCCAATCGCGACGGCGGGTCCGTCCTCGCGATTGGCCAGCGCCGGCCCTCACGCCTTCCTCGAGGAAGTGGAGGGACCCTTAAAGGGCCTCTGACACGCCAAAAAAAAATTTTTTTTTATGCTAAACGTTGCAATGGCATATCAGGACATTACAAAAAAAGTGTTTCACTATAGAGTTGCGTAGTTTTTTTTATAAAAAATAGAAATACGAGGCCCAATTCAAAGTTCCCGCCGTGCACTGTGACGTAACAGTGTACCGCAAGGTGTCGGGGCGGTCAGAAGGGAGGCATCGCCGGAAGTCACGTGAGTTGTATCCCTCCTCGTGCTTACCGCGAGCGCGTGTAATATTTTTTTAATATTTTTGTTATTCTCCGCACCTCCACGAGCGATCCAAGCAGACAAGGTTTCTTTTATTTGCTTTTCATCGCTTAATGTTGCTGTAAAGGTAGAAGAAGCGGAGTCAGTGAATTGACGTGATCAACTACAATGCCTAGAAGATGCTGTGTGAGGGACTGTCCCGGTATTTCAGCAACTGAAGAAGAGATCACACTGCATGCATTTCTGAGAGACATACATCGGCCGCATGAGCACCCAGTAAACAAGTTCTACTCATGCTCTAGACAAAATACGTACTTTGTGCTCGACGTTTACTTGTACTTGGTACACTCACCAGTTCGTATTCTTTAGACGGCAGGCATCTACAGCCTGGAGAGTATCCGATGATTCAACTACCTCGGTGTCTCAACCTTCAGCAATGCGATCGGGCGTGTCGTATGCTAGCAATCCTAATTTCTGCGAGCGTTCTAAATTTTTTTTTCAAAACTTGATAGCTTGTTTTGCGCCCAGTATAGCCCTGTATCATCGGACTGTCGGCCTGCACTCGTACACTGGCTTGTACTCGCAACGCTTTCATCATTGACCTCCATCACGTCGATCCACTGACTCTTCGTCCTCAAATTTTACAGCACGCAAACTAACCAACGGTGCAGGGATAAAGAGCTAGTGAAACTGAAACTTCGTTTTCTACGATCACTCGTACGAAGAGCAGAATAATAAAAAGAAAAGAAGTCTTAGGCACGGTCGCGGAGAGCACGAGGAGTGAAACTCACGCGACTTCCTGCTAACCCACTTTTAGTGACGTAGCTCGATGCCTCCTTTCTGACCGCCCCGACACCTTCCGGTACACTGTTACGTCACAGTGCACGGCGGGAACTTTGAATTGGGCCTCGTATTTCTATTTTTTATAAAAAAAACTACGCACCTCTATAGTGAAACAATTTTTTTGTAATGTCCTGATATGCCATTGCAACGTTTAGCGTGAAAAAAAATTTTTTTTTTTTTTTTTGGCGTGTCAGAGGCTCTTTAAGTTTGAGTGTAGTTTGAGTGAGGTTTCTGAATTCGGTGGTAACACCTTCAAAGTTGACAATCTGACAGTGCTCATATACCTATGGTTTGGCCAATCGTGGAAAGCTGACCACAGCGACGCTTTTGGCCGCGCACATCGCAGACTCCTAGCGTAAGGCCACCTGATAAGGCTGTGAAGGCGATACTTTTGTTGATTCTATTTTTTTTGTGTGTGCTATGTTAGCGCGCGTGGTCAAACGCTTGCTTACGCTACAAGCGTGGCTCGTAAGCACCCTAAGATTGTGCAGGGTTGAGCAAAAATATCCTATACTTCGTTTCACATTATGTTGTACCGCAGCGAAGGCTAGAAGCGCGAGCTCACAGCGTTGGCAGCCGCTCTTAAGTCACGAGAGCTTGTGCCGCCGAGATGTGCCCCAGAGCAAGGAGCTCGCGCTTGTAGCCTTTCCTGCGGTACATCGTAAGGTGAAACAGAGTATAGAATGCCTCAATGTACTTCTTTTTAGGGTGATGCCACCCTTTGTATACTCGGCGACAACTTTTCTTGGCAATGCTGCCAAAGCTACAGAGCCGAAGCACGCTGTCTTCTTACGCAGCTGAACACAGTCCCCGGGTCTAAATTGTGTTGTGGCTGTAGCGTAAATTATAATCTTAATATTCGTCATTTGAATAATAGTTGTCACATAATTATGAATCTTGAGCAATAAAAATATAAAGATGAAATTAGTTTTCTAGTTACTAAAGATCTGGTAGTAGGTAACAAGAGGAAAAGGAGGTAGAGGAGCACAGAACCACGAGATCATGAACGGCACGAGAGGGAACGATAAACCGACACCATCGAAACGGACGTGCCCGGGATCTCGTCCTTAAAGGGACCATGAAGGCAATTTAACTTTTTTTTAAAAGAAGGTGTTTTCGGAAGCATTGGGGTCCTGGCATGCCACACAATTTTTTCTAGAACTTTGTGACTCTTATTTCTGTACCTGCAAATAAATCTGCGAAACCGAAACAAACATTCAGATTTCTTCCCTTTTTCGCCTCTGGAAAGAGAAGTGACGTCAAGGAGCACTGTCGGCATCGGTAGGATTTAGTGCACACTCAGTGTGGTTCCCGTGGTTCGCTATAGTGCACGGCGGTCTGTGAAGAAAACCTGGAAGAAATGGGCGGCAACGCCGCGCCCGCAAACGAGTTTGAGCTCCCGTTCAGCGTCCTCACGCCGACTGAACGGGAGATGGTGGTAAGGACGCAGAACTCTGGATTGGCGCTTTACGAAGGCGCCCCAGACCTACCACCAGCTCCTCGGTCGCCGCCTCAGAGCGACTCCGGCTGACGTGAAGGTGCTGCTCAAAGTCTTCTGGTCGGAAATGCAACGAACAAATCCTGACACCGCTGTCCACAGCTCTACGCAAGACGACGGCGCGCAACCAAATGCTGCGCATTGCTGCATCGGTCGGCAGTTTATGCAAACTAACGTCGCCCGATCGACCACACGTCTTTAGCCGACCTTTCGCGCAACCTACTACTGCACATAAACGCGGCATGATTGGTGAGACACCAGTTCGCAAAGCGAACACGAGACGACGCACGAAACCAGAACCAAAAGTCCGCCGCCCCCGGCGCTCGTACCTTTTTCTTTTTTTTCCACGGTTGCTCGATGCTTGTTACGCGCCCGAGGTAGCAGTGCGGGATGCGTTCAACCAGTGACAAACGGAGGGATCGCTTCAGATTATGCTTTTATACACGGTATGAAACCTATTAATTCCCAACTACAACTTTAAAAGATTATCCAACGTTCAAATGACTTTTTTCATCACATCTCACCACCGAAATCGAAACCAAGAGCGCGTCTATCGTTTGAACCAATCGCCAGACGAGGAGCCCGTTGTCGTCACGCTTCAACGGCGCACTTTAGTTCACCTTTCTGCCGCCGCCTCGGTGGGGTCTCAGGCATCGTTCCCGGCGCTATTATTACCGCGCCTTTTTGCTCGATT